>JABTXL010006268.1:2125179-2189995 GCA_025134845.1 Neodon shergylaensis | reverse complement strand
ATCTATCTATCTATCTATCTATCTATCTATCTATCTATCTATCTATCCATCCCCCCCACAGGCAATTCTAAGGATTGGTTGAGTTAATATAAAAAGAACTTAGAACAGAGCACAGAATGGATAAACTACTGAATCTAAAACAACTTTAATTTTAAAAAGTGTAATGTTTTGATGAACAATATTACACATCATTTAAAAATACAGCAGGAGCCCCCCAAGCAGTTGCTATACGTGGGGAACAGTTGCAGGGGCCTTCAAGGATGAAGGCTGCCTCTCTGGAGCAGACTGGCTCATTTCTGCAGCTGGAGACAGGAGCTGCACAGCAGGGTGGTGAGGTCAGTCTCCTCTCCCCCACACCATGTGTCACTGCAAATGCCTTCCGCAAATGAAAACACCATCCATCAGAGTCACAGGAATGATGGGAGAAGAGACTCTGCTTCGCTCACTGTGAGGCATGGTGGGGAGCAGCCATTTTCAGAAAGCATGTCTTGTCCCAATGCCAGCACAGCCATTCTGTACCTAACACTCCAGACAGGATTGGTGGGAGCCTCAGTGTTCCTAGGTAGTGCTCATCCTGCTTCCATTTTTTGAGTTGTTCATGTCAACTCTTTCTTGATGTTCTATAGGGCCGAAAACATTCAAATTATGAGATCAGATGAAATTATTATACAAATCAAACTTCTTTAGTTTTTGGGGTGTGTGTGTGTGTGTGTGTGTGTGTGTGTTATGAGCTCTTATTTAGGACCTCTGGCTGATAAAAATGTATACCCTCCCCCCAAAATCTCTATGTGCGAATGTTAATGGATTCTTTCTGGTATCATGGCCAGCATTGTGTGCTGGCCGAGGGACCAAGAGGCAAGCCCTACCTTGTATAGCCACCCCACAAACAATGTGTTGAGATGAGGGTCTGAGGGTTCTGAGTTCCAAGAGCCTGTCAGAGCTCTGGGGCATGAGGTGTCATTTCCAACCCTTATTCTCCAGCCTGGGTTAGAAAGTCTAGCCAGACAGATATGTGAATCAACTTTGTTATAGGCAAATCCTGGCAGGTACCATTAAGGAGTCACAAGTCTTTATACACATCTACATCAAAAAGTCTGACTTGTTTTCTTCACCTGGGCACACACCTATGGTCAGAGATTTCACTAAAAGAAAACAGCATGCTTGGTAGGATCAGAATGTCGCCGCTGAGAAACAGAGTGTGTGCATGCTACACATAGTCAACTTTGGGAACTGAGTCCACAGACTGCTGCTCCCAAGGCCTGTCGTCAGTCAAGGGGCTTCTCTCCAAGGAAGGCGTAGGTGAACTGTGATCTGGGTGCCTTGTTGGGAGGGTCAGTGGTCTGCTGGAGAGAAAGTGTGTTACCCTCAGGTGGGAGTACCCAAAGGAGCCTGAGAGGTCTAGAATGGAGGTGGCTTGTGGCACCAATGGGCTGGTATGGAATGTCTGTGGTACAGGCTTTGGTATAGAAATGTCTGTATAGGAACTGGGGACCAGATTATAAAGAGAAAAGGAGAGGGGATGGGAGGGAAGGGAAGGGGAAGGGAGAGTAGGGGAGGGGAGAAGAAAGAAGAGAGGCACCCAGGGTGATTTTAAATTCACAGCAACCCTCTTACCTCATCGTCACAATTGCTGGGAATACGGATGTGTGGTGGCCATACTTCTGCTTTAATTCTTAGGAGGGATGATCTTCCTCAAAATTCAAAAAACTGGGCTATCACTGGCTAAAAGCAATATTCACGGGCCTCAGCCTACGTGTTAGAGAAGGGGAACATCCTAGGCTAATGTACAAAGAATTCCTCTTACCTGGGAGGTGCTTCGACCTGCCCTGGCCTCAGAGGGGAACTCAGGGTGAGTTATTACACTTGAAGTCCATGCAGTCAAGGCTAGAAGGATAGGAACACCTAGGGATCCCAGGGGATCCTCAGGGAGGAAAGCGTCTTCTGGGTACTTCAGGAACCCCAGACCAGGCTACCCCAACAATGCCTCTAGTTTCAAAACCCAGTCACTAGCTTGAGCAAGATGGAAACAAACAACGGGATGAGCTGCATAGGGGGGACTGGAAACTTTGTCCTGAATTAGGAGATAAATGTATTTATAACATAGGGCTAAGTTTGATTTTCTCTGAGTACTATAATTAGTCAAGCAATTGAGGCGTGTGGAGAATTTGAATATGGAGAATGCACAAAGTCCCATTTATCTATGCACACTGGGAATGACTTTCAGTTTTTAATCTGCCTTGCAGAGGTGAGTGGCCACAGGCCAATGGCTGGCAGGGGAGATGGACTGGCGTTAGTGAGTAATACATGTGTATTTGTGGTAGAGGTTTGTGATTGACAGGTGGATTGGGCAGACATTAGTGACTGACAGGTGAGGTGGAGAGAAGCTGGTGACTGGGAAGTGTGGGGTAGAGATTAGTGGCTGGCAGTTGGAGTTGACAAAGGCCCCACGGTTACCCTGGTGATGTGCACACAGTTCTCCATTGATCCCCTCTGGGCAGGTGTGGCTGTCCCTGTGGCAGCAGAGAAGGCAGGTCTTTGGCTTCCACTGATGTGAACCTCAACAAGAAATCAGTTTGTGGAGATTTGTTCTCCATTATTGTCCTGTTATCTCCTGTGAGGGTTTTTTTTTTCTTCAATAGAATGTTCTACATATTTGGTTTACTGAAGATGAAGCTGGGGGTTACATAGAATTTCTATTTACTGAAATATGCATTTTTTTGTCTTTCAACTATTATCTCCTATTTCTAGCCCTGTTGAGTTCCCACAGTATATACTCGAAGTACAAATATTCTCAAGGATGACACATTGGGACATTCCACGCTTTCTCAGCGGACATTCTGGAATTCCCAGGCAGGGGAGAGGCTGTGGAGCAGGACACAACAGGAGGCCTTTCCTCCCCCTCAAAGTGCCTCTGAGGTTACTTAAGCTCAGTGCTTCTCAGTGTTACAGAAGTAACCAGCCGCTTTCTGATCAGATTTAAACCTCACTCTGCAAGACAGAGTTCATGCTTGGTATTGTTGAGTAAATCAGACCCCTATGACTGGCTATGTCACCGGCCCTGGGGAGAACTGAGCACTAATTTCCTGCTAAATGGACACAGTAATAAACTGCTCTTAATTTCTTGACTTTATACCCACATCTCATTGACTCCTTCAACCCTCACTGGAGAAACTTTGCAATAGACGGAGAATAATAGAGAGACACTCCTGGCCAAGGTGTAAAGAATAAGAGCCTGTGGAATGCTCAGCTCTAAATGTAATTCCTATATTGTATTTTTCCTCCCCAAGGCTCATGGAGCAAGAGGCAGCAGAAAGATTGTAAAGCCCAAGGTTGCATGGATCGGCAGTGAAGCATTTGCTAGACATTTGGACCTAACAAGACTGCTGAACACATGAGCTCATGGCAGCTAAGACAGCATGTAAAAGACCTGCTCAAGACCCTGGTATGGAGGGGGAAGGACTTATGAAACTATTGGCAGATGGGAAGCTATTGGTTTTTGGATGGTGTATGGAGGAGGGAGAGTAAGTTTTCTTTAGGAACCCAGGCCTCCGAAAACTACCATGCTGAAACTGCTGGTCCATTAATTGTGAACGCACATACAGCACTAACTCAAAGGCTTCCTTCCTCCCTCCCTCCCTCCCTCCCTCCCTCCCTCCCTCCCTCCCTTCTTTCTTTCCTTTCTCCTTCCTTTTTCTCTCTCCCCTCTTCTCTCTTTCTTTATTGTTTTTACATCCCAACCAACATTTCCCCTCCCTCCTCTCCTTCCAGTCTCCCCCCATCTTTCTTCTCCCTCTCCCAACCATGCTGTTCCTATGTTGATTGTTTTCGTGTGGATGATGTGATCTATTGATCAGAGAGGGTAACTGGAGTCTCCCGCTGTCTGTGCACTGGTGTATATTTCTCCTTTCAGGTCTAAGGCTGTTTAGTTTATAAACCTCGTGCTGTTAGATGCATGTAGATTCACAACTGTTCTGTCTTATCCATGAATCCACTCTTTGCAGTCATACACCTTTCGTGGTTCTCTTGCCGTTACTTTGTTAGGTTTCAGTGTAGCTACACCTGCTCACTTTAGGATCTATTTTTTTCTGGAAAATATTTTTTTCTTGCCATTAACAGCCTGAGTGATTTTGTTGGTGAGTTGGATTTCTTGCTGGAAACATGGTATTGAATTATTTATAAAAATTGATTTAGCCAGTCCTGTATTTCTTATATGATCTATTACACTGTTCAAGGCTGTGGAAAGAAAGTGGTTAACTTACTTTGGTTGACATATTTTAGCTGGTAGGGTTCCCCCCTCTTCTTACTTCAGTGTCTGTATTGTTTGGTGACTCAGGGTATTCAATTCTCACACATTTATCTTTTGAATGTTAATATATTTTCTTTTCATCCTTTCAAAAACCATTGCCATGAGGACAGCTGTCTTTCTGTCACTTCTGCAGTCCCCCAACCCCTGCTAAGCATCCTCTGTAAGGTTGCCCGGAGGTTATAATTCTCTTTCTTCCTTCTGTCTCTGCTTATCTTGTAAGGTCTTTATTTATCCTTTACTTTTGAAGGACAGCTTTGCTGAGCACAAAAATTTAGATTGCCTATTGTTTTTCTGAGATGCTGTAATTATATCATTCCTTTTCCCCATAGCCTGCAGAATATCTGCAGAAAAAATATATTCTTAGTCTAAGACAACTATTCTCAACCTGTAGGTCATGACCCTTTTGGGGGTCAAATGACCCTTTCAGAGGGCTTTTTAAGACCAACAGAAAGCAAAAATATTTTCATTATGATCCATAACAATAGCAAAATTACAGTTATAAATTAGAAACATAAATAATTTTATGTTTGAGCGTCACCAGAACGTGAGGAACTGTAGTGAAGAGTTGCCGCAATAAGAAGGTTGAGGACCATAGTCTAAGGAGTTGTCCTGGAATTTTCCCAAAGGCTTCTCTCTTGGCGATTTAAGATTCTTTCTTTGTCACACCTATTTTTCAGGTGAATTATAATATGCGACAATGAAGAAATCTTTTCTGATTTGGTGGCCTTGTCTGTTAGAAGTTCCAGACACCTCCTACACATGGAACATATGTTTTTGTCGAGATGAAGGGTTTGTTTTTATTTTATGGAGATGTTTTCTATGCTGTTATCCTCTGTCTTCTAGGTCTCAGACAGATATTCTGGTGATGCAGATATCTGCTCTTTTCATGTTCTCCCAAATATCTTCACTATTCTCTTATCTTCCTTACTTCTTATTAACAAATACCTGACTTCAGGCTCCAATATTTCCTTTAATTTACAGCACCTGTGTTGAGACTTCCAGCTGAGGTTTTCATTTGACACTTTGAACTCCTCATTTAGAAGGTTTCCATTTGGCTCTTTTTCAAACCATCTTGCTGACTTTCTCATTCACATTCTGTAGATTTCTTAACTTTATTTAACCAAATCTTGTTAGATTCTATTGGTCTTTTAAAGATAATTGTTTTGTTTTCTTTGTGTATTTTTTTTATCTCTAGACAGGATTTGCTGTATAGAGTGTAAAGGTTTAGGTCTCACGGTCTTCCGGCCTCAGCTTCTCAAGTGCTGGGAGGATTATAGATATACAGTATAACACCGCTCTCTTCTCAATCTAAATTTCTTTTGGAACTGTTAGCAGTGAGTTTTCATTTTTTGTAGGCAATGCTTTTCCTTCTTGTGCCTTTTCCCGTTAGTTCTCACGTGTTTTGAGACTTGCATATTTGTAAGACTGTATACATCCACTACTTTTACAGAATGGATTTTTTTATTAAGTGACTTTGTCCCAAAGATGTTTCCTGGGATACAATTTTTTTATGCAATGTGGGATTTCTTGTCATCTTGGCACCTTAGTGTAGGCTCCCTATTGATTAACGAGTTCAAGTGCAGACCGTAATATGTCAGGGTTGGGAGAGCCGCAGTCTGCCAAAGTGTCCAGGAAGATGTGGTCTGAACATGCTCTGTGGGGAATCCACAGAATTTGGTGACTTCCACAGTGGGGATGGTGGTTCCACCAGTGATGAGTGTCTCCTCAAGCCCTGCTAAAATGGCTTTGTTAATTAAAGGGTATGTGGAGGCAGAACGGGGGAAACACCTGAAGGACTTTTCCTCTGATTAGACAATGCTGCAGGCCTGTATGTTTCACAGGGAGCGATCATGGTAGGAACCATGGAACCACTTAGGTGCAGTGCTAATAGGAGCTGTGCTGTTATTCTCAGTCGCTGAGTCCCCTGGGGAACGGGATTTTAGATCCCCCCCAGCTACCGTCTCTGAGGATACAGCAATGTCTGGAACGTTTATCCTTCCTGGCTCTCTTCATCTCGAGTTTCTGCCAGGACTCAAGCAGCAGATGAAAGTCAGCCTGCTTTCAGGGCATCCCTGAACTGTACACATTTGGGCAATGGCCAAAACTTTTGTCCCCTTGACTTATTTAGCTGAAGCCAGCAGAACATAGAGCAAGTAGAACTTGTTAGCTACCAGACAACGGTTTTCTGCAGACCCAGTGACCAGGTGATGATTGGTTTTCTGCGTAGTTGAAGAGCACCCAGGACACACGCTTGTGTGGAGCAGAAGTGGAGTCATGTAGCTGGTACCCTGACCTATCAGTAACCCACTCATGGGCAGTGCTTGGGAGAGCAGTGGTGGGCAGTTACTTGTGCCCCTGATAGCTGGGGAGTTGGTGAGGGCAGCTGCTGAGATTTCCCAGGTTTTGAGGAGGTGTCCTGTGGTGTGGGCTCCACAGAGATGTCCAGAAATGTTGGAGTTAGCTCAGTCACCCAGCTGGGAACCTCTTGGCTCAAATATCTACTTCCATCCTCAGTCTTTTCTCTGGGTTCCAGGCGTCCCTGCCAGTGTGCTTTCAAAGTTGCCTTCAAGCTCCCTGACCTTGAACTCTTGCCTTCAGATCAGTTCTCTGGGAAAACCAATGAAAACCATTGGTGTAGAAATGTGTGCCGTAGCTTTATCTGTTGCTGTGATAAAATATCTTTGGGGAAAAAAGGAAAGGAAAAGATCTATTTGGCTTAAAACTCCAAGTTAGAGTCCATGGTGGCTTTGATGTTAAGTCCCAAATTTAAAACATCACATCCTTAATAAGGGGCTGAGGTAAAGTTAACAGTTTTATTGCCTACATCCTCTCGTGTTGGCTTGCCTCATGCTAACACTGTTTGAGGCCCAGTATGGGGAATTGTGCTGCTCACAGTGGACTGGGTCTTCCTGTCTCAATCAACAGTCAAGACGCTCCCTCTCACGGTTGCCTATAAGTCAGCCTGACTTAGATAACTTCTTATTTGCAGTTACCTTCCCAGGTAATTCTAGGTTGTGGCGCGTTGACGTTTGAAAGTAACCATCACATTCTTGCAATTAAGGAGGGGGTTCCCTGTTAGCTCTGGTACTGGGGGTCCCCTGTTAGCTCTAGCACCGCCAGTGTGAGGAGGGTGAACAGAATCACCCTACTAGTTTTGTGGGTTCGTTGAGGTTCTGTAAGACGGAGCCCTCAGCTCACAGTCACAGTGAAAGAGGAGCAGATGCTGAAACTGGATACAGTGAGGACCATTTTCTGACCTCCAAACTAGTTACTCAAGGACATAGATAAAGAGTCATTTGCCTGGTGTCAGTGGAGCACCAAAACTCAGTCTGAAAAAGAAAATTTAAATAGGGGTCATGGTTGAAGGATGGTCTTTTAAACTTGAATTTAATTACAAGAAAATAGAGATTTTTTTTAAAGAAAGAAAATAGAGAGTTTTTTTTAAAGTGTGTGTATATGTGTGGTGTGTGTGCATGTGCATGTGCGTGTGTGTGTGTGTAGAATAAATTGCTAGAAAAATTCCAATAAACAGATAACTGGGCAAGGCCTTGCATGAGTTGCTAAACAATTTCTGGTCAATTGATCTGCATGCACCCTGTTGTGCCCAGCTTGCCCTTAAAATAGAATTCTGAGTTCATGTTGGCACATGGCCACTTCACAATGCTGGCCCAAGTTTTCTTCTCTTTGATGTTTGAATTTCAGCATCATTGGGTAGTTTTCTGGCATATAAAAACACATGGAAACTGCATAGTACAAAATAATGGAAATAAAATCATTAAATCTGGCTCGAAATATATCCATTAAGAATTATTAAAATATACAAATAGATTTTATGGAGAATTTTTTAGGAAAGGGGACTGAGTGTTCAAAATCCCCCAAAGCAAAACTACAAAGTACCAGAAGCTGAGTGACCACATCTCCACTCATATAGCCACAGAGGTGAGCCAGGGCTGATGGAAGGTCAGAGAAGATGCCTGTTTTCCTTCCAAGGTCCCTTTGGAGGCTGTGTTTTCCAAGGGAATTGGTTCTAGGGAATACATGTTGAAGGATGTCCTTTCTGTGTGTGCAGTACCCCCCAGCATAGGAAGCACACTGGTTTCCTGAATCCATGAAGTCAGCTATGATCTTCCAGAGCCGTGTCAGGAAAGAGGCCCTAGTCTGTCACTATTGTTGCAATGACAGAATCATCAAGGGCTCTCGATGGAGCAGAACATAGAGACTCACATGATGGTGTTGTCAGAGGTCAGCCAAGGCCCCCACTGGCTTCAGGGATTACATGGACACCTTTGCTGCACTTGAGAGCCCAGCAATCAATGACCTGGTCTGAACTCCCTCTATATTATGATGTTTCAGATTCAGACTTGATCTTTGAGGCTGAGCCATCAGTGAGAGACATAGAAATTCATGGATCAATATATGGAAAGATCATCACTGGTAAGTTATGAGCACATCTTCCCACTTGTACCAGAAATTGTCTGGATCTTCAGGCTTGCCAACTGACTACCAAGCAGAGGTCTCTTGTTTTCCATCCGGAACGGCTAGCACATTGGTAGCTGGCTTTAGATATCTATCTGTGAGGTCCTTGTTTGGTATCCGGGAGAGGTTAATTTATCTGTAAGGTTGCTAAGTGTCAAAATGAAGACCTTTGTATATTAAATGATTGGAAATTTGTGCCTTTTTTCTCTTAGCATCCTCCTATTTATCATTTTTTATAAGTTATGCTTATGCTCATAGGTATAGTTTCTTCATGTAATTTGCTAAGCTACAGCCAAGCACATCTATGAATATTCTTTCATTGTGTGAATGGTAGGAGCCAAGGTCCTGCTTTTGGAGCCCTGTCCACCTGACATGCGTGACTACAAAACCACTGTGGGTTGTACAGGGGAAGGAGAGTCAGTCATATCAGTAATGGTCCTCCTGGTGCGCTATCACACTCCAGTGGCTATCTCCATACCCACGGTCACACAAGAAGGCCTTGGAATGCCGAGAGGGTCACAAGACAGGCATCAAACAATGGCAGCAGCTGTGGAGAAATGGGACAGTTGAGATAGGAGGGGAATGTGGAGGGGATAAGAGAAGGTGGAAGGCAGGTGTGATCAGACTGTGTTATAAACATTGGACATGTCAAACAAAACACTTAACAATATAAAAATACATCTTTAAACTGTGCTTGACAAGAATTTATGAGACAGTTCCATCAGCAGAAGGCTTCTGCTGCTAAGTTTGGTGACCTGACTTTAATTCCAAGGATCCAAATGATGGAAAAACAAGATCAACTTCCACATTAAAATATACTTTATGCTAGACAGATGACTGAGCAGTTAAAAACACATATTAGCCTTGCAGAGGCCCTGAGGTTGGTTTCTCAACATCCACATCACGCAGCTTACAACCTACAATTAACTAGCCCCAGTAAGGACACAACACTTTAGCTTCTAGAATCTGTTGCCATCACTTCTAACACACCTACCCACTAACACATACACATATTTTGTTTTTTAGAAAAAAAAGTGCTCCCTCCTATGAATGAAACTTCCAACATAGAAATCTGTCTCCAAAGAAAAATCTGATTAGAAGCTGAGTATGTAGGAGCCATGATCAAAGTCACCACTGACTTTTGAAGACCACCACAAGAATAAGAAAATCAGTGATTTGGGTGGGATGCCACCCTCATCTTAGTCTGGCCATGCTTATATTGAATTGGCTTGGACAGATTCTGTGGCATCTTGTGAATGCTTCATTTTAGTTCAGCAATGTTTCGAAGCTATGAAAAGCAGTAGACAGTGAAACTGTGGCTCACAGTCAATAGTGCACAAACTGAATGACCAGTTCCCTACAGCACTACCTATTAGGACTGGAATGGACCATGAGTGAAGATCTCCAGTCTCATCATAATATCTGTGAAACGCGACTGAGGAAATAACTTTTCCCAACATGTAACACCTTTCAGGAAAAGAAGCCATGAGATTCAATGACTGTCACATGCCTGCCATGATGAGAATTGTCCAGGGTAATGGACTGTACTAAAAGACTTGGGAATCAGACATAGGGCATGTAAAGCCATCTGAACCTAAGACAAGAGGATACATCAGGTGTCTTCAGAGAAGACAAAGTCTTATGGCTCAGAGGGTCCCTTGTTTAAAACTGTGGTCCCTGTGTCACCGTGAACTGGTGGGAGAATATTCCCGAAGCATGGCTCCTCGCAGGCTGTGCTGTTGGTTATCCGTTTTAAGATGATCCTTTGGAATGAGACACTCATGTGGGCAGATGCAATGGGAAAAGGGGAAAAAGGGGGAAAAGGGCAGATTTTGATGCAAGATTAGGAGTATTATTTATGTGGATATTTCTGCTATCAGGTAGTTAGAAATCAGTGCCTGTCTACATTGAATGTGACCCAGAAATGAAGACTTTGTATTTATAGGGAATGCTACGTCTGTAAGAACTTTAATCACTTTCTCATGTCATAAGAAGAAGAAACCTTTCCAAGGTTGTATTTTCCTCTAGCAGGTCTCCTTTATTCTTCAGTAATGGGAGCCTCATTTTTACTTCCTTATGCATGCCGACACCTCAAATAAAAACTACATTCCTCAATCCCTGCCGCTCCCAAGCTTGCTAAGGCCAGGGGAAAGGTTCTATCAGGCAGCATGTCTCCCTTCAGGAAGGAGGAAAGTGGTTTCTCATTTCACATTCTTACTCCTTGCTGTCTGAGGGATGGTTAGAAAGGACCATGAAATAGTTGATGTGTTCCAGGGATAATGATGAAGTCAGAGAACAGGGATCTCTGGAAATCCAGACACACGCACACATTGGATCTGTGGAAGAAACTTTCTGGATCCTGTGAAAACGTGCTGCTCTCACTGTTAGTAAAGAGCCGACCGGCCAATAGCTCGGCAGGAAGAAGTTAGGTGGGACTTGTTTGGACAGAAAGAGAGCCAGGGAAGAAGGAGGGCAGAGTCGCCAGCCGGACACAGAGAGCACATGCTGTCTTCCGCTGTCTTCCTTGACAGGGTGGCTGGATTGAACATTTGCTTTATTCAGCATCTTTAGGCTGCAGTTACTTCCTCCTAGATAGGAGCATCATGCATCAAGTATGCAAACTCTGCCTTGAGATGTGCAAGTGAGCAATCCCTTTGTCGTGGGGTGGATTTTCCTTTTACCATGTCTTATGTATGTTATACACTTGTGTCGGTATGCATGCATCTTGTATCTGTGTAGATGTGTGGGCAGGGGGAAGCCTGGGCTGATGTCAGGATTGTCCTCCAGGCTTTCCGTCTTAGTCATTGACGTGGGGTCTCTCAAACCCAGAGATGACTAATATGTTCAGTCTTGCTACCCGGCTTGATCTGGGTATCCCTGGTCTTTGCTTTCTGAGGTTGTAATTACAGGCAGGCCATATCACCTGGCATTTGCATGCGTGTATGGGGATCTGAACTCTGGCCTTCACACCTGTGCAGCAAGCACTTTAACTCAGTCCCTGAATAGGAATTTAGGGCCTTCTACAGGGTGACGTCGCCCAGTCTGTGACCAGGAAAGCACGTGGCACAGCACGCTGATGTTGGCTTTCATGGTCCTTAAGCACAGACCTTGTGAACAGGAGTCTCCTACCTCAGCCATAGCTGGCGTTTGGTTCCAGAACATTAGGACACTCAAGAGACGGGCGCTACTCAAAGCAGGGTTGATCATTCACTCACTGCACGAGTTATTTCTAACCCTAAGTGGGTTCCCACTGTTCCATTGACTACCCTGTCACTGAGTAACTATAGGTTTGCACGAAGTGCACACCGATCCCTCTAAGGCTTCCAGGGCCCCGTGCATGGGCCGTGCTAGAAACTCAGTTCTCCTCAGCTGATAGCTAACTACCTCATCCCTGTAGAGTGAGCACTGGGGCTGCCAGGAAGGTGGCTGGTTCATCACTGAGGATTGTAATGGAGGCGGCAGAGCAAGCCACCTCCTCTGCAGCCAGCCTTGCAGGGAGCTGCTGATGAGGTGAGAAGCAGGTTTATAACAGCCTTGTCTGCAGAGGTTCAGCTGAACCTCCACAGCCACACACTTTGTGTGGCAACAGAAAGATACATGCAGAGGCAGAGCAGGCTTTCCACATCCACTCAGGGTTGTTGCTGGGGTCTCCCTGACAGCTGAGTAGCCCTAGTGCATGGGTTTATCAGTCGCGGAAGTGCGGCAATATTGAAAATGTTCAGGTGTTTGTTCAAAAATCAACATTTCAAGACAACTGGTGGGTGGCATCTTTCTTCCTAAGTAATAGGAGCCTTTTTTTTTTAAATTCTTTGTGCAAGTAACTCTCAAGGTTGTCCTACTGCTCCACAGGCAGAGGCATCCTTAAAGTGGTGATTGATTTCCAGGGAATAGCTGTAGTGATTTGAATATGAAATGGCCCCACAGGCTCACATGACTGAACACTTGGTCCCCAGCTGGCACTACAGTGTAAAGGATGTGAGAAACCCCTGGTAAACGAGTCTGGCTCTACCAGGGTGTTTGTGACAGACTCTGCGGCTTTATAATAACTCAACATCACTTTTTATTTGCTCTCTGCTTCCCTAGTACAGATGCCCTTGGCGGACAGCCTCCTACGCCTGCCTCCAAGCCTTCCCTGCCTGCTGCCCAGTCTGCCCTGCCATGATGGACCATATCCCTGTGGAATTATAAGATAGAATAACCCTTTCTCTCTCAAGCTGATCTTGTTGGGGTATTTTATCACAGCAATGAGAAACAGCTCAGACAACAGCTCATTCTACTCATTAACGATCACGACTCCTCCCCACCTGCTCCCTGAAGCGCTCACTACATCCCATACACAGCTGTGATTTTCCTCCACAGTGACATCAGATAAAGGACACAGCAGGAAAATAAAACACCAAGCTTGGCTTGACCTCTCGTTCTGACCTTGGATCGTCAGCTCACTAGACCTCCCTCCGGAGGGTGCTCTATCTTCTCTGGAACACCCCGGGTTGTCTGAGCCTTGCCATCCAGCTTCCTCAATTGATTTCATTGATCATGCATATGGGTGTTGCTCTGATTGTGACTGTCCTCTGACCACTGTCCATCAATAAAGGAGTGTCTTTTGAAGAACAATTTATTGAGCTCTGATCTCCCACTGCTTTCCTGGTGACTTTCCATTGTCTAATGAGTCTGTCCTCTGGCCTTCTGTGAATTGTCACTTGCCATCCCAGGGCTCATCACTGAGAAAAGCAGGCTTCTTGTCTCTGCTTAAGTCTTGGCTAATAAATTGTTGGTTGTGCCAAACATATAACTCAAACTTGCTGTTTCATTTACTTATGAAATAAGGAAGTGTGAAGGGATCACCACACCAACAGTCTGGCTTCCTTTCAGTGAAACAAATAATACAACTTTGTTTGTCAATCCAAACATCAACAGTCGTCAGTTTTTGTGTCAGGTTTGCACATTGATTTTGAGCAAAACGTTGATTTCTTTTGGGGAATGTTCGCCTTATTTGTGGGGAATGTTCTGGGTTGCCTAGGGCTGAAGGTGAGTTATGGGCACCTCGTTAAGGGGACAGAAGTCGTAGAAGGTATGTGATCCTCATGTTATGTTGTTCCTGGGATGCCCTTGTGTTTGCTCAGCCACATGAATGTGCTTTGGCATGTGCTGGCTTTTGTTTGAATTTCCTATGCCTCGTTGAGTTTGTTTATCATAGATTTAAAAAAAAACTTTGGTGAATTTGAACTTCATGACCAGTATCCAAGTTCTCCCTGCAAGGAATCTTTAGATCCTTCTAGGAGACTCCTGGGAGTCATTTTGTGATTAAAGCAATTTGTGATCAAATAAATTCCAGAAATGCATGGCTAGACCAGCCAGGTGGGCTCCCTGGAACAAAGGTCTGCGCCCTTCTCTTGCTGACTGATGGCTAAAAAAGCCCAGCATCAGCCAGCACCTTGTTCACTGGACAGAGACCAGCTCCCCTAGGGAGACACGGGCTGTTTTCATACCTGCTAAATTTTCCTTAGAAAAAGATGTGTTAGCTTGGGATTACACGGCAAATGACTCTACCTTCTGCTACAACACCTCCATCAACACACACCCAACGGTAAGAACAAGAAGCACATGCTTCTCATAAAAGCATCAGAGTCTGTGGTAATCAAAGCATGACTAAGCCATCAGTGGCTGTGGTAGTCAAACACGACTAAGCAATCAATGGCTGTAGTGATCAAACATGACTAAGCAATCAGTGGCTATAATCAAACATGACTAAGCAATCAGTGGCTGTGGTGATCAAACATGACTAAGCAATCAGTGGCTATAATCAAACATGACTAAGCAATCAGTGGCTGTGGTGATCAAACATGACTAAGCAGCTTGAACCCGATTCCCTGGAAAGGACCGACTTGGACACATTTCTTGGAGCATCAGTTACAGTGATCATCATGACACCTTTCTGTGCGCTTTGTCTTTTTCCTCCTTGGGCAAGAGTAGAGTAGAAGCATGTGGGTGTGAGCCATTATCCCCATGGTATAATGACTCTTTCCCTGACATAGTCAGACAGGTGACCCTGTTCAGGAGAGCAGGGAGAAGTCACAGCTCTGCTCAGACAATTTATTTATTTTTTTGTAGAGAGCAGGAGACCCACAGAAGTTTGGCTATGGGTTGTTTGGAAGTTCTGTAGTCCCACTTTTACCACATGATTCAGAAGGTCCTCCTGGCAATAGCTATTCCAACTCCTCTCAGAAGACCGAAGGTTCAAAGTCTCTTCCTATTGTTCTGAATTGCAATATTACTCAGCAGTCTAAAACCCTAAAACTGAAACTGAAAAGAGGGGTGGGAATGAAGCATACGAGGGGTACTCACAGCAGCTGTATCCCCTAGTCATAAAAAAGAGCAGCACAAAAGCCAAGGGAAACATTGTACATCCATGCAATGGCTGTAAGTGAGGAAAGGCTGTTGTGTGCCATGGTGTCATTTAATCTCAAAAGCCTTACACTGGGACAGGAAATCAGGCACACAAAATTATTTCTATTCCATTTACAAGAAGGTATATGGACAGGGAAATTCTCAAATCCAGAAAGCAGGTTGGCTGGTAGAGGGTGAGACAGAAGCAATGGCTTAGCATGTATGAGTCCAGGTGGCGGAACAAGATTCTGGATGTAAGTCCTGGTCAGAGTGACGCCCTACAGGGAGCAGACTAAGTGACACCAAGCTGTGTGGGTAGAGATGGGTGGTTTCACACCCATTATCTCAGCATAAGCAAACAGGAAGAGACTGATGAAATCTACAGACATTTGTGATTTTTGTTACTCAAGGAAGAGTACATTTTGCAATGAATAGCATTTATTCGGTGCCTAATAGTTTTATATTTTTAACATTACTTTTGTTAAGATTATTTCATATCAACTGAAAAGCAATATATATATATATATATTTGTTTTGTAGTCATACCTATATAAAACTATATATCATGTATGCTATATATTTATATATATCATTGTATACATTCACACACATAAATATGTGTGTGTGTATATATATATATGTGCAGACATGCCTATGGCATCTCTAAATCAGCAATTCCAATTCAATTATGAAAAAAGCATCTAGGAGATCTAATCTGAAGGACACCCAGCAACCTGTCTGGCCACCATGCCCCAGAACTATCAAGCTGGGGGGAGCCTGAAAAGCTTCTGATGGGGAGATGAGAGAGGCAGGACCGAACACAGCCTGAAGATCGGTGGGGTGGGTCTCAGGTCATGGGCTGCCACTCAGAAAACCACCCAGGCAGTGTGATACTTGGATTCTATCCTGGGACAGAAGGTGGAAATGGCAAAGCAGGAAATCCCTGGACCATGCAATTTAGACACCATGCTCTTTCTGCTTTGATTCCCTGTCAGTGTTTCTCTTTTGAGAGCTTATATTAATTTTAAGATGGCATACAAAGAAATGGGCTTGATTCTAACATTTCAGATATATGTCATTTCACTTTTCATATCAATTTTCTACTGAATAAACCACTCCAGTTGTGTGGGCTGGCTGCATGGGGGGAAGTTGGTCTGAAGAAGACAAGAGTCTCCTGGAATGTCTTTGGAACTCTAAAATCTAACACTATTCCCAAATGAATGTTTGAAATGCACAAAAGAATGAGACAGACAGAGGCAGATGTTTTTGTTTGTTTGTTTGTTTGTTTTATCATTGGGATGAAACCAGGGCCTCACACATGGCAAGGAAGTATTCTTCTGCTGAGCTGCAGCCTGGGTTCCAAAATTCTTTAAAAGTCTATTTCGAAATTGAAAACTAAATGTGAACAAATCAGCTAAACTATCAAGTGTTCTTTTGAATTTACTTTTAAAATAAGGTCACAAACTAATGGAATTAGCTGTGGTGTTTTTGTTCGGATGATCCTGTATATAGTCCTGCTCTCCAAACTGGCTTTGTTTGCCTACCATGATGGTGTCCAGTTTCATCCATTGTCCTGGAATGGCACTCTCTTTCTTGGCTTAGTAAAGTTCCTTTGTGTACATAGACCACTCTATGAACTAATTAGATATCCATACACAGAAGAACCAAACTAGATCCCTGTCTCTCACCTTGTACAAAATCCATCTAAAGTGGGTCAAAATGCTTAACATAAAATTGGGTGACTTTTATCTAAAGTTATTAGATATTGAATGCTTCTATCCAGTTCAGCTTAACCGGTTATTCGCATGTTGGCTCAAATAGAGGGTATTTGTAGCCCAGTCCTTCCTTGGCTGTGTGCCCAGATAAAGTTAATTAATCCCTCGAGGCTTCAGTCTCCTCCTCTGAGAAGCAGGGTGTCTCAGCATGTGCTGCCCTACCAAAATACCACATATGGGTTAAACAAGAGGAGTTCATTTTCTCACAGTTCTAAGACCTGAGATCAGGACAAGAATAGTGAAGCTAGTGAGGGTCTTCATTCTTCCCTCTCCCTGCACAATATCACTGTAACCGGCTGTGGTGCATGGATGTCCTGAGAAGCGGGCGCTTCCCACAGTGTTGACCAGGTTAGCCTGTGCACCCTTGAAACCCCAAAGCTGAAAGGTGACCTTTGCATTACTAGAAAGCACTTTGAACTTATGCTGGGCCCTCAAGAGAGCAGAGGGGTGAGGTGCAGATTTATTAATAGTGGTGAGAATAAAGAAAGAAGCCTGATGAGGCCACTTGTCATCAGGACTCAGGGCTTATGCTCTGAAGACACCCAGCTTCATACCCAGCAGACTCCTGGGCTGGCATCCCAGTAGTTCTCAAGACATCTGCAGAAAGGGATGGCAGGGGCACCAGCCTCATATAGTGCTAGAAAGATAAAACTAAGGCAGAAATCTTTCCTTATCTCCCACCCATCATCCCATAGGAAGCTACCCTGTTCATCCAGGAGGCTTTTCTGAGCAACAATGAGAAAAGAAGCATGGGGCAGGAAGAGGAGAGAGTCACAGGGTAGTGTCTCAAGGCAGCAGGGCTTTTCTGAGGTCTTCATTAAGATGGTGTTTGATAGTTTATGAAATAGCCATGCAGGCGTGAGGTCTGGGATTCCATTGGAATGGTTCACTAACTAAAGCACAGGCTGGGTCCCATTGTTCTGGTCAAAGAGAAAGATGGTGGGTAACGTGGAGTTTAGTGGAGGATCTGGTTTAATTTAAAGTGGCATGAAGAGTTGATGGCAATACTTCCATGTTTGTAAAAAAGACTTGCAAGTGGAATGGCAGAGGGATGGTGGAGGAGCAATGACAAGAAGATTCACAAGGAGGGGAATGGTTGTTTGCTGTGACCTTGACCATTCTGTTGTGGGACCTGTAAATGGTAGTTTCCCTATCCTGCAGCTACTTACAAATAACCACTTAAAGGCTTATCTTAACTATAAATGCTTGGTCAATAGCTCAGGCTTATTACTAATTAGCTCTTACATTTTAAGTTAACCCATATTCCTTATTTGCATTCTGCCATGGAGAGGTACCATTATTAACATGGCATGTTCATCTCCTGCTCCCTTTGCATCTGGCCAAGGACTTCTAACTCTGCATTCCCCTTCCCATCATCCTTAGTTTGGTCACCCCACCTATGTTTCCTGCCTGGCTACTGGCCAATCAGTGATTTATTATACCAATTCGAGTGACAAATCTTTAGAGTGTATGAGAGGATTATTCCACAGCAGGGACCTGTCCTTCAAACCCTGCAGCCTTCTCAGGATGCTAGTTGTATGTACTGTAGAGTCTGGTTAGGGTATCTGAGTATTTGGGGTGGAACAGCTGGCCTAAGAATAATTGCTTCTGGGGAGTATAACTTTTGATTTTTCCTCTTTGACAGCACTGTCTTTCTTGGACACTTGCTGTAAAGTAAAGTATTCATGATTTGTATAAATAGTAAACAGACAGCTAAGTAAAAAGGGAACACCCAGGCATAGCAAACAGCACAGTGATGTCAAGTACTTACAGGCTCACATTATCTTAGCTAAATGCTACAATTAAACAACAATTTCCAATAGAGAAAGAACTACTGCAGATCTGGAGAGGGGACTGAAGGAGAACATCCAGGAGCCAATGATAGATGGAGAAAGGAGGACCAGGAAGAAAGTTCTGGAAATTATGCACCTTTGCTCATGAGTATAGAAGAGAAGGTTATTCTCTTAAAATGGAAAGTAGACTGTTAAATTTTGTGATTCTGGGGACAAATACCATTCAATAAAAAGAAAAAAAAAATCCTCCTAATAGAATGCATACATCTTAGCCAGCAAAGTGTACACTAAAGAAACGTTCCTGTAGACAGGAGGTCACAAAGCAGGTTCTGTGCGGTATACTGTCCCTGTCCTGACTCCAGGACAGCTTCCACTGAGAGACACAGGAGATAGCGAGGTAGGTGTCTACCCTTGAAAGGCGTTTCATTGCCCTTGGTGGAATTCCTTTCCATCTCAAGGACAATTCATGTCTCCTGGTTCATTATCTGGGGAAGTCTTTACTCCAGACATCCTGGATTCATTGGCAGTGATGAATCCAGCCTCATTTCCTTTCTTGGAAGGCACAGCATAGAGTTGTATCAGGCTGGGGGAGCCTTAGGTTTATCTTCCTCCCACACTGGAGTTGAGTTGTCTTGACTACAGCTGCTGCCACGTGGCTCAGCTGAGAGTCTTTTGGAGGGAACCTGATTTAGGATCTGTAGCCGCATCTACTGAATTTCCCCACGTCTTGTTCTGCCAGATCTTCCTCAGGCTGCGTCCTCCTTCTAAGTCAAACTCATGGAGCTTAGGTGTGACCTCACCCTCCACCACAGAATCAGAACTTTTTCTAAGACTTCATCCTGAGAAAAAGCACAGCATGGGAGAAGGGGACCCCCTTGGGTATTACTGCTACAGCTCCGGCAAAGGGTTTGTGAGAATCCTAGAGCTTTGCATTATGGGGGCAAGTGGCACCTTAATGGGAAAGGTACAAGTTAGTTTGTGAATGTAATTAAATACTCTGTTTTTTAATGAAAAGCATGGTGTGAGGGATGACAGTTTTTACCCTAAAGCACTTCTGGTTTCTAAGCTTGCTTAGGTGCTTCCACAGGCTGTGGACCTGCCTGCAGAGGTCATATTCTGTTTAGCATCCTTGCTAAGGTAGACACAGGGAAGGGACACTCGGAAAGACTTCAGGGATTTGCTAATACATTTTATTTCCATGTCCTTGAGTTACCTTTGGTCGCTCGGATGTAAGCTGAAATTTTCATCAGCTTCGAAAGTCAAGTCTGTTTTATAGCATCCTCTCAAATTCTTATGGTGTTCTGAACACCTCTGTGTTTTGTAGACCAGGCTAGCCCAGGACTGAGAATGTGACATGGGGATACAGCTATTGAGATCTCCCAGTTCCTTCTCCAGAGTGAGGGCCATGAGAAAGTGGGAAAACAGGAAACTGCAGGTCAGCTGGAAGGAGCAGCTATGACTGTAATTGTACTTTCTTTGGATGTCAAATAATCCCAAATAATGACACAGAAACTTCTTAGTAAGTATGAAAGCTTGGCTTTAGTTGAGGTTTGTTCTTAACTACCTCTTATAGCTTAACCTGTTTACATTATTCTGCCACGTGGCCTCTGTGCATCTGACTTCCTCTGCATCTGTCTGGTGAATCTCCACCTCTCTGATTCCTTCCCAGAATTCCTATCTATACTCAGAAGTCCCACCTATCCTATCCTACCTAGCTATTGGCCACTAAGCTCTTTATTAAACTCATCAGAAGTGTCTTGACAGATGAGGTTACACAGAGAGACATCTTCACAGTGTACAAAAAGATTACTCCACAATAAATGACCTGGGGTTTGTACCATGCTCTGTGAGGCAGGTGAGCCCGCAGTTTCCTCTGAGATGTTTACAAGCTCACTGTCTACCTCTGAGCCTGAATATGCCTGGTGTTGTCTAATGCCTTCTCTTTGACATGACTGTGGTTCCTTCATCTTCCGCACCAAGATGTTTATGGCTCTTTTCTGCTGGAACCTTTTCTTAGAGGATGGCGCTCTTCATAAGCTTTTCTACCAAGAGGCAAGCCCAAGTGCACTTGCTGCATCCACATGGACTCTGGGAAGGCATTTGATGATGGGCCCAAGAGCATGTCCCAACTGGAAGCAGAGATGCTATTCTCATTGGCCTCCATATTCCACTTGTCCAGAGGAGAACCCTGTATTGACGTTGATCTCCCACATACCCCAAAGGAAGCGCTGAATTATCCCCTTGCAGAGTACCTCTAAAACTTCCCAAGGATCTTATGCTTGTCTTAATGCTCTCAAACCTGAGACATGGGTGCAGCATGACTCTTCACCCCAGTGGGTCATCTACACTGTCTGATGACTTTTATCCAAGATCCTTGTTTGTTTTGAGACGGGAATGGAATGCAGGGTCCTGCAATAACATTGCTGGGTAAATGTTTGATTTGCTTTCCTTGTAAATCTTTAACATTTTCTTATATATTCTGGAGGCAAATGAGTGCAAAGTCTCAGAGACAACTCTTGGGACCATGTGTGTCTCCCACCCCCACACCATGGTTCTGTGTTTTTCTTGAGATGTGATCATTTTCATTTCAGGGCCTGAGTGGAGGCAGAAGTCCTGTTGAATATCTGGCTACTAACTAATGTCAGTCAAAACCAAATGGTGGGTGGTAAGTTCAAAGTCTGCTAGCTCACTGTGGAGACAGCCTCTCCCAGTGGACAGCTAGTCATGCACACACTTCAGAGGCACCGCGCTCCTAGGCAGTCTGTAAAAATCCATCACGACAGCAAGTAACCCGTGAAGAAATTACCACACAGAGCTGGGGTGATGGTGCCTCGTAGAAAGAAATTTACCTGTCACAGATAGGGTACAGGTGAGACATATCACCCGGTCTTCAGAGCCATCCTAGCTGAAGCCAAGGTTAGAAGAAGGGGAAGACACCTTTGAGGAGGCTGGGATCACCCACGTTAGGGAGCAGTGGGAAACCCTGCACGAAGCAATTTTGGAAGATGTCGAATCTGTCTAATCAGCATCCGGGCTGGTGCTTTTTAATTTCTTTTCTGTTGCTGCCATTGATAACTCTTACATTTTCCGCTTTGCTTTGCTGCTGTAAATTTCAGTACCTTGCATCCTAACCTGGAGCCCTCCCCACCGCTCAGTTCTCTCTCAGTTCTCCTTGAGAGCCATGGTGGGGAAATGGACTGAGAAGTCTCATTGACATCTGACACTTGGCCTCTTTGTGACCCCTTGCTCTCCCCTGCATCCTCACTCCACAGCTACCCTGCGAGTCCATTGCAGTCTCTTCAGCTATCTTTGGTGCCCCTTAGATTTCCCTCATCCTAGAAAGCTCTTGTTATACAAACAAGAAGATCTGTGTTTTGATTCCCCATGATATACATAACATCAGTCACCTACATATACACACGTGCACATGTACACATGCATATACAACAAAATCATAGAAGTACTTAATAATGCTATTTGACAGTATAGTTAATTAATACAAAAATGGCAAAATGTTTTCCTCCCTACCTCCTCCCTCCCTCTCTTCCTTCATTTCCTTGAAAATGCATTTTAGCAGTTCTCCTCAACCTGATGATAATAGCTACAGGATAATATATAGTCCTTCTCTTCCAGGACTGCAGGCTCTCCAGAGCACAGCATCAGACATAAGATACATCACAACCCTAGGAAGCTCAGTGCCCCACCAGGACAGGCTTGAGACCTAAGGCAATTGCAATAACTACTAAAGATCTTGTAAAGTCATTTGCAAAGAAACTCTGCAGAGAACTGAGTAGCTGGGTTGAAACTTTCAGAAAGATGAGAATGGATAAGAAACAGCAAATACTGGCTGATTTTCTTATAAGTGGCACTAATATAGTCAGAGAAACATAACTTCCCCTCCCAGCTCTGCCCTTGGTTGGTAGTTTTTAATAAGTCTCTTTACCATTGAAGACATAGTCTCTTCGTTTGTGGAAAGGGTTAATGATAGTGTGTGCCTCAGTAGGATTTGAGAGACACACACCAGGTTATGCTCACAGAGAACTTGGCATGGAGCCTGGTGAGGGGAGCCCTCCACAGCAGAGGCAGTGAGCTATGCTTGCTCTGCATTCAGGTGCAGATAGGAGCCAGTGCCTTCCTTCCACTGCCCGGTCGCTGACCCGCCTGGCTGAGTTACCATGGTGGATTTGCAGGGCTCATCAGTATGGTGGATTGCCTGTGGCGTGAAGCCCTGTTAGAATCGCCCACTGCCCCTCCCTTAGGAGCTATGGGCGGGGAGCAATGGCCAGTAGCTGTGGTAACCTGCTTCTGGAAACCAGGTGCTTCTGCTTAGTTCCCTACTGGGCCCAGTGAAGCAGTAGACCAAGTGACAGGGATAACCAGTCAGATGACACTGCCTGTGGGAGGATCATAGCACTGGGGCTCTGGTCCTGAGGAATCCAAGGTCGACCTCCTGTCGGGAGAGCAGAGAGCCAAGGTCAGTCACCCTCTGGGGCTTTATTTTGCTTATATCAAGGATGTTGTTCATATAACAACAAGAACAATATCTTCTGATGTTGAGCACATGCTTACAGACATAAGATGGCTCTAATGTCCCCAGTGCACTCCTCTGCTTCCCAGCTGGTGTCCCGGGGGCAGGGAATGGCTGTACGTTCTCATTCCAAATAGCTAGCAGTTAGCGTCCAACCATCTAACCAGCTAGGCAGCCAATCGGTCACATAAACTGCACCTCACTGCAGAGGCAACACACTTGAGAAGTTAGATGAAAAATTCAGACAAACACCAGCAGTGCCTCAATAACACCAGAACCTATTTTGATGTGATTCCTTCTCCAAGGTCTGAAGTAAGAAATTTATGCCATTGGATTGGATTTCCGATTCAGTGTCACGTCAGAGACCTCTGTACACTTCTATGGACTCTTTCTTTCTTCAGTGTGAGAATAGCTAAGCCTAAGAGAAGATCTGGGTCCATACGGAGCCTCTTGGGTAAGATGGTGACACGGCCACTTTTGTGAAATCCTTGCAGGAAGTTTGCACATTTGAAGTGGGATTACCTCACAAGTCTCCTTCCGCAGCACCCTCGAACAGCCAGGCTGTGGCTCCCAAATGTGAGCTCCTGGAGTGTTAGGACAGTCTTACCTGCCTTTGTCTTTCCCCAAGGACCATCAGTCTACAGACCTCATTTTCGGATTGTCCTTTGAGTACTTATGGTTACTGAGTGTTTACATATTGGACTGGCACTGACCCTGTGACTTTCAACCCGGGTGATCCTGTGATCTCTGAAGGGAATATTCCAAAAACTTGGCTTTGAACCTGGAATAGCAATTTGACTTTGTGTGGAGAAATAATTTTATGTGTAAAGGTAAAAATTTAACAATTAAAATTAAAAGCACATTTTTGCATAAGCTTCATTGTTCTTGCTTTTCTGAGTGCAATTGAAGTTTAGACAAGGGAGGAAGGGGAGCAAGCAGCGTTTGTTATTGGGAAGAGAAAGGGAATCCTAGCTGCCTGCAGGAAAGTGCTTCATCTGTCCTGCTGAAATTACAGCATGATCCTCAACCGTCATAAGGAAGGAAATGATGAGCATCGTTATGAAGAGTCGTGCTGGCAGATGCCATGGGAAGTCTGACTGTGGGCAGTGGGGAAGGGCCACAGGGCAGACATCCAGGACATGCGGTGGTGACATACAGTGACCCCACATGTGCCATCCCTATGGGAGCTTCCATGCCACCCTGCTTGCTATGTGCCACTGCCTCTCCTTGCTAAACTCACATGAAACCAAAATATGCCGTGGAAACTTACAAGTGATTTCAAAACAATGGATAGTTAGTTCTACAGTGGTTAAATTGAGTACAACTAAATTCATTTTGGGCCATTGTGGTGATATTTTATTTGTTTTTTTAATAAATAAACCTTGCCTGAAGATCTGAGAATAAAACAGCCTCACTGGTCAGCCTTACAGACTGGGTAGTGGTAACACACACCTTTAATCCCAGCAGCTACACTAATTGCCATAGAAACCGTGCCGTGCATGCCTTGAATCCCAGTGGTGCACACCTTTAATCCCAGAACTAGAGAGAATTATAAAATGGGAGGAGACAGCTCTCAGACGCAGTTTCATTCTGAGATTCCTGGAGGCAGGATTGCCATTTTGGACTGAGGTGGAGGTAAGAGCCAGTGACTGGCTGTTTTGTTTTTCGGATCTTCAGGTTGAACTCCAATATTAGTCCCTGAGCTTTTATTAGTCATGCTTGATTCTTTGAATTCCTAAAATGAATTGATCCGCTTTGGTAATATTTTCAACAATTTGGTTTATGCAAATTGCATGTTGAATCCTGACGGAAAGGAGAAGAATGTTTCTTGATATTCTTGGATTTCAAAGGTTTCCTGTCAGCTGGATGAATCTAAATCCGTCATTAGGGAGGAACACCTAAGCTAAGAAGAGATTTGGGAGATAGATTGGGAAGAGGGTAATTGTTTTGACATTGGATTAATATTTAATACTCTGGATAAGTCAGTTAATTTAGTGGAACGTGGGCAGTTCCTTGGAGGGTTGAGGGAGTTTCGTCTTCTGATAACTTTGGAGAAACCATGGTAACAATTAAGGATTTGGGTGTGGGAGGGTGGTCCTCCCACAGGCTCTTCCAGACACGCCTGGGAGGACCTGGGCAGGGGCGTACAGTCTCCTCACACACCCTTCCAGGGAGGAGGATCAGATTCAGGCACCTGACAAAAGAAGCAGGCCCAATGAGAGTCCTTGGCAGAGCTACCTACGGGCTCTGAGCAGCTCATGCCCTGTTCTCAGACCACTCGGATTCTCACACGCAAGCCAAGAGCACTGAAGAAACAGCCTTTCAGGAGTGAAAGGAAAAAGAGCCTATTCAGAAAGGCACAGCCAGACACATTCATACGACAAACACAAGCCTAGATCTGCTGCACTCAGCTTTTCCACAGAACTGAAGCTCCAATAAGCTGTCTGCCGTTGCTAAAGCTTTCACGCAGAAACCACTCTCAGATAACAGAGGTGTGTCTCATGGAGAAAATGTTTAAAAGCCTAGCTGATTTTCTGTTTGTCAGCAAATTCATGACAGATTTCTTTTACAAGTGACATGTGGAGTTGGAACTGGTAACTGCAGCTGGCTAAGCACCTTAGAAAGTCTCCTGGGCCACACAGTTCTTTGTGATATTGTGATATTTAATTCTTGTCCCATGCACAACATAGACAGATGACCCTCCTCCATCAATCTGGTGAAAGCACAGAACATGTAGGCAAGGTCTGATGAGATTTGTATCAGTGCCCCATCCTGTGACCCAAGGGCCGAGCACAGGTCAGGATGGACTGAGAGGCAAATGGTGGCTGAGTTTCCTATGATCAGATCTATATCCACACACACTCAGCCTTTGAATTCCTCCCCTCCTGGCTTCCTGAGAACTGATCATATGTAGAAGACAGAAGACACCATCCTGGTGTCAGGGGTTAGCTGTTAGCAGAGGTTGGGAAAACTCCTTCTCCAGCCTCCATCTGAGGCACTCATTGCTCACTGACCCCCACCCCCACCCCAGGAAAGGCAGAACTGGCTTCATACTCTGTGATTCCTGTTCCTTATTGTGCTTCCAATGTGCAGGGCTGACAACTACCAACCAATTAGCTTAAGAAATCTCAGCTCTCCCCTAATAGCAACTCTCGCCCTTTGTCCCTGTGGCCAGGTTGCTTGATCGAGGATAATGGTGATGTTCTCCTTCCAGGCTTGGACTCCATCCCCCCAAAAGATGTTTTCTGTTCAAATCCTATTGCCTGCACTCCTGCCTTCAATCCTACTACCCATGGCCGCAGTACAGCGTGGCAGACCGGGATTGATAGCATGTAATGTCAGGTCACTACTGATGATCATTTTCTCAGTGCGTCCTCGGTCTTTTCCTGGAAGAAAAGAGTTTGGTGGCTGTGGCTCTTCTGTTAGGAAAGAGAACCTCAGCAATTACATTGTGGCCTCAGCTTACCTGAAGGAAAGGCTTTTGAGAGGATGGAATGACGTCATGGAGAGAAACAAGTCCTCAGGGCTTCACCCGCCATCCCCTGAGGGAGGCCATCTCTGTAAGGCATTGCGAGGCTCTTCAGGCAGCCTCAGTACAGAGGTGAGCAGTTGCCCCTGTGGTGGGGTTTTGCTCCTGTTCCTCACATTATACAGCTGCCTGTTTTTGTTTGTTTGTTTGTTTGGTTGTTGGTTTGTTTTTTCGAGACAGAGTTTCTCTGTACCTTTGGAGCCTGTCCTGGAACTAGCTCTTGTAGACCAGGTAGGCCTTGAACTCACAGAGATCCACCTGCCTCTGCCTCCCAAGTACTGGGATTAAAGGCATGCCCTACCACAGCTTGGCCGTTCTGTGTGTTTTTAAACACCCCAAATGCCTTGAGAAATGTTTTGTAATTCTGTCTGTGATCACCAAGGAAACTAAATCCATGAGTGCATATAGAGACAGAACAATAGACAGAACAGGTATGTCTGCTGATGTACATGTGCTTACAGGTTCACACGTGCATAGTTGCATATCTATTCACACACATGCGTGCGCGCACACGCACACACACACCATTGGTCCGTGAAACTCGGCCTGGACTGGTTACAGAATCTTTTGTGAGGTGACTCCTCCATAGTTTTTCGCTCCTACCTCTGACTGTACCATGACAGACCCTGGCATTTATCTCCCTGTGAGCATGCTCAGGATGGCCGTGAGATCCATGCCCCTGCAGGTGTTGTTCCAGAGGAAGACCATCTAGATGATAGTCGACACCTGTTCCTCTCTGCTGCAAGCCCTGCCATAGAAGGAAACCTGGAACAGAGGCTGGTGAACTGAGCAGAGACGGGGAGAGCATGAGAAGATAGCAGCACCCCTGGGAAGGCCCCAGCTGCCCGCGCTTCCCATTGGCAGGCCGCCAGTGGCAGAGACAGAGTATAGACCGGGGCAGATACAGCACCTCGGAAGGAAAGTCATTGTATTTTTAGCAGGTTCTAAAATAGAAAGCAACCATATTTCAAATTCCTGCCTAATCTTCTGCCAACTGTTGAGACAATCTGAAGTGGAAAATGTTCCCATCCTTACAGGTTCCATGCAACTCAAGATGAACCAAATGAGGTTATGGGATACTTCATGCTACACGATAGCACACACAGTGAAGATCACCACAGCCAAGAAAGTTAATGCCAAGTTCTTTCCTTTTGTGTGCTGAGAGTATTTAAAGCATATTCTGCCATCAAATTATCCGCATGAAATGAGGATTTTCTTTTCCAGTTTATGTACATGTGCACACCTATGATCTATGAAGCATAAATGTGGGCTCGTGTCTATGATAGTAGGATAAACCCAAGCTGGAAGAGGAAGCTGGAGCCATTTCCTTCAACATAAAAGCTATTTCTGGGACACGCCTGGCTGGATTCCCAAGTTAGGGAAGGGGTCACACTTGTCCCTAGAGCCACTGCACAGCAGAGAAGCAGAGGGCATCCTGCTGTTTGACTATCTTGGACTGAAAGAGAGGTCTGGTGGTGGATCCATCTGGACGCCCTTTGAGGCTGAAGTTCACTGTGAACAAAAGCCAGTCCTTACAGAGTTTTCCCACCAAGTCTGTTTCCACAGGGGCATGGGAATTGGCATTCATTCCTTTTCAGATAGACCACTTTTCCCAACAGTTTTCTAAAGCTCAGGTTCAGAACTTGTGACCGTCTAGTTCTCACCTCATCAGCAGACCTTATCTCATTATTGCTCCTTAGGTGTTTCCTGGATGAGATGGCCATCGGAAGGCAGGAGCTTGGCAGGAAAGAGGGGCTTTGAGATGGGTTCATTGTGGGCTCACAAGGCAGAGCTGTATGTTTGGTTATGAATTTAATGTCTACACTAGGGCAGAGAGCCGCTAGCTGGGAAAGGAGTCTGTCTGTCATGTTCTCTGGTGGCTCAGCCTCAGAGTGGCAGAGGTGTGACGTCAAGGTGTGTCAGCTCAGGCTGCCAGGCACCGAGGAGGACAGGGACCCAGCCCATCTCAGTGCTTCCTGGCTGTGGACACACACGGAAGTCAGTGTACCCATGCACTTCCCCCTGGAGTCCAGCAGCGAACCAGAGATGAGAAGTGAAGACTTCATCCCAGAAAGGAGGGAGAAGGGTTTCTTAAGCAAGCAGGAAGTGATAGAAATTGGCTTGTGGATTTGTGAGATCTTTCTAGAGGGCAGACTTGAGTGGAAGGTTGACCAACAACTGAATATAGCCACGCTCAGGGCATGGGACAGGAGAAGAGACAGAGGTCAAAGGTCAACTGTCAAGGGTCCGCTGGTCTTAACAGAAGGTGAGAAAGGATCAGCATCTGCCTTCTACATCATAGACCATTTTGAAGGTTTATTTAGCACATGGTTATGAGTGATTATTGCTTATCAATCTCTAGAAATGTCTATATTAGTAAGGATACATAAGGGTTGTGTGTGCTTCTTTTATTCCCATGAAATGGTTGACACTTTACCAGAATAAGGAAATAAGCTGACAATTCTCATAAACCCTGAGCTATAGAGCAGCATTCTTAGGTCAGACTCTTCCTGCCCCACAGGTGACGTCATCACTGAATCTATTACTCGCCCCGCTAACCAGTCAGTACCGGTTCGATGCAACAGCTTCCTCCTGGAAGCATGCCTGAGGTCTGTGTAATGTGACATGTGGCATCTCAGTAGTTAAACCAATCACCACTGCCTGTCCGATTGCAAACACACATTCTACAATCCAACTTCAGAGTTCAGTGTGCACTGTGAAGTATCTTATATTTCCAATAAGACTGGAATGAGGAAATTTGAACTATCATTATTTTCAGATTACCCGTTTAAATACCCAGGTTATCTGAGTGAGTCAGCTAAAAGCTAAAACAATACCTTTATTAAAGTAGCTTATTAAAAATATGAAAACAGCCTTCTGTAGAGCAGGGATTAACTTAAAGTATAATAATAATAAGGCTTATATTAAAGGATCGGATGAATTTTAAAAGTTGACCTTTCGACATCAGTATGAAAATATTTGTGGAAAATTCTAAAGATACCCAAACCATTTTTTTGTGTGTGTATGTTGAGGTTTGCTTTGTTACTGAGAATGTGGTCAATTTTAGAGAAGGTTCCATGAGGTGCTGAGAAGAAGGTATGTTCTTTTGTGTTTAGATGAAATGTTCATAGATTTCTGTTATGTTCCTTTGCATCATGGAAACTGTTAATTCTCTTATTTCTGTGTTAAGTTTCTGTCTGGTTAACGTGTCCATTGGGGAGAATGGGGTGTTGAAGTCTCCTACTATTAGTGTGTGGAGTTTGATGTATAATTTAAGCTTTAGTAATGTTTCTTTTGTATATGTGGGTGCTCTTGTATTTGGGACATACATGTTCAGGATTGAAACTTCATCTTGATGGATTTTTTTCTGGGATGAGTATGAAGTGTCCTTCTCCATCTCTTTGAATTGATTTTAGTTTGAAGTACATTTTGTTAAATATTAGGATAGCTACACTTGCTTGTTTCTTAGGTCCATTTCATTGGAAAATCTTTCCCTAATCCTTTACTCTGAGATGATGTCTATCTTTGGGGTTCAGGTGTGTTTCTTGTATACAGCTGAAGGCTGGATCCTACTTTCATACCTATCCTGTTAGCCTGTGTCTTTTTTATAGATGAATCGAATCCATTGATACTAAGAGATATTAATGACCAGTGATTGTTAGTTCCTGTTATTTTTTGGTGGTAGTGTTTCTGTGTTTCCCTACTTTGGGTTTTGCTGATGTGAGGTTATCTGTTGTTTGTGGGATTGTGAGGTTTTTTTTTTTTGTGCAGTTAGCTTCGTTGGGTTGTAGTTTTCCTTCTCTCTCTCTCTCCCTCCCTCTCTCTCTCTCTCTCTCTCTCTCTCTCTCTCTCTCTCTCTCACACACACACACACACACACTTTGAGTTAAAACTGCCCCCCACCCCCACATAGATGCAAAGATAAAATGTCAGGCTGCCTACTGAAAGCAAACCACAGTTACTACTACCGTGAAATCCATACAATATCTCAAAAGCTGCAACAATTTGACTTCTTTCTGGGTTTTACTAAGTTTTACTAAAGTGAATTGGATTATCTTCAGTATAACCTTCCACCATTTAACCTTCCTAGATGCCCAGCGGATTCTTTGCTGGCTTCCTAGTTCCTACAGAATAGATGCTAACTAGGACAGTTAGTTCACTCTGGGATCATGTGTCAAACTCACCAGCTCCAGTCACCTCTGGGCACCACATTTCCTGCCAAACACAGCGTCTACACCCTGACCATGAGCATGAACTGTCTGCTGTGCCAAGTACACCATCACTCTCTGTACAGCAGAGATGCCTTTGGCCACATGTAGTGTGTCGCTCAGGTCACCATCTCAGTGCTGATCACTGAAAACCTTGCCCTCTTATTAGTAAACCCAGAGAGTTACTGTGCCTCCTGCAATTTATCCAAGTGTTTTGGGATTAAAACTCAACTGAGTAGAGTTGAGTATGTGTTTGACAAGAAACGCAGTGGGCAAAGATGGGAAGGAATCCTCAGTGTGATGTGGGTACCAGAAGTCAAAGCCCATAAGCTAGACTGAGATCTGGACCCTCAGCCTAGGGACCCAGCCTTTATCCATTGTCTCTCTGACTTCCAGGTGGGTGTGATATTAGTCCTCAATGCTTCATTTAGAAACAAGCACAGCCAGGAGGCTATGGGTAGGCTAAGTGACCAGAGAAAGCCTGGGGGTGGGACCGTGGAGGCTATGAGAGCCACTCAGCTGCTCAGAGCAGCAGCCAAGGACAAGTCTCAGTCAAAGACACGTGAAGGAGTCAGCCTCTAGACAAAACTGTCAAGTTGAGTTTCTGAGGCAACACTGAGGGCAGGAGACAGAGCTGTCTAAAGAGGTTGCGATTCCCGGGTAAGAATCGTGTTGCGCATCTCTCCCATCACCATGAGATCTGCAGTGGGTGCTTCAGGGCTGGAAGGACCATGGCCTTGCAGCTGCCTTTCACAAGCCTTGGAGACAAGATTAGCCTCCTTCAGAGGTACCCAGCTCCACTCTTCAGGAGTCTGTGGCAAGCACTCTCCTTCCTTCTCTTCTCTGAAGCTCCAATTCCATAGAGGATCTGCCAGCATCCTTATGACCGCAACTGTGCTCTCCATCCATCTACACAGTTCCTTCTGTGAACTCCGCAGACCCTGCAAATCTGTTGCCATGGTCACAGCACACTGCTCACCATCTGCTGGGGCCAAGGCTGCAAATACATTACCTCACTAGCATGAGTGGACCCATGCCTTACCTGAGGAAGACACTCCTGTGAACTTTGACATGAGTCTGACAGTCTCTGTACCATGGGAGAGGAAGACGGACTCGTAACCTTGTCTTCAGTTTTATCCCACAACAGGCTTCACCGTTCCTTGTCTTTCCTCAGCTGCGCCATTCCTGTCTGCAATGTGCTCTTCCTCTCACTTTAGACCGCGACTGATCCGACCCCATTCACCTCCCCGGTCTGCTTGCTTTCGTGTTTTATTGGAGAGGTGGCATTCGTTGGCATGTTTACTATAATTGATTTCCCTGGTCATGCCGCAGTTGATAAGATGAGATAGGACCGTGAAGGAGTTGGGTTTGATATATTCTGGTACAGGATGATTTCTGGGCTTGTCTGTGGGGAACTGTCCTGACCATTAATTGACATACGGAGACCCAGCCCCTGGAGTGCACCCCCGTTCCCTACAGAGAGGGTCCAGAGCAGGGTCAGAAAGGAGAAAGTGGCTGAGAGGTGGCTCAAGAATTGATTCATTTTCTCTTTGCTCTGGACCATGGATATAAGTTGACAAGCAGCTTGAATTCTTGCCTTGACTACTCCAAACGATGGGCTATAACTTGTGATTGTAAGGCAAATGAACATTTCCCCTCCATAATTCGCTTGTTTTTCTGTGAATATTATCACAGCAGTTAAAATAAGACCAGAAAACTCATCTTGGTAGATCTTTTTATTTTATTTATTTTTTTTAAGATTTATTTATTTATTATGTATACAACATTCTGCCTCCATGTATGCCCACATGCCAGAGGAGGGCGCCAGATCTCAGTACAAATGGTTGTGAGCCACCATGTGGTTGCTGGGAATTGAACTCAGGACCTCTGGAAGAGCAGCCAGTGCTCTTAACCTCTGAGCCATCTCTCCAGCCCTGGTAGTTCTTTTAAATGATTATTTTCATTTTGTGTGTTTTGTCTACATGTATGTAAGTGTACCACCTGAGCCTGGTCCCCTCAGTGACCAGAAGAGGGTGTCAGGTACCATGAACTAGCACTAAGGAGGGGTGTGAGCCACCATGTAGGTTATGAGAACTGAGCCCTGGGCCTCTTCAAGAGCAGTGAATGATCTTTCTTGCTGCCCAGCCATCACCAGATCCAGGTGGTACTTATTTGTCTAACACTGGCAATGATTCTCTTCAGGTTATTCACTAAACTTAACCTGAATTTTCAAACACTTATTTTTAGTACATGTGTTTTATTGTATATATTTAAAATTATCTTGGCTACCAAAATCGTGCTTTCTGGGCATTCTTACCCTCTATCAGCTGTTGCCTAGCCAGGGAAAGTCAACAACAGTAGCCATTATTCCGAGGAAAGTGTGAAAATGCTGGCAAGCGTTGCCACTCTGTTACTACAAGAAAATAATAAAAGGAAGGACAGAAATTAAAAGCCAGTGTGCAGCAGAAAGAGAAGATTCTAGAATTGCTGGTAATTTGATCTGCTTACTTTTCACTTATCACCACAGTCTTGAGATTCAGTAACACTGGGTTTGAAAAACATTCGTATGACAGAACCTATTTTTGCTTAACTTTTGAAAATTGTATGCTATGCAATTTCCAATTCACATTGTTCAGTTCATTGTGTCATTCGAGAGCTTTCATAACCCTTGATCATTTAACTCCGATTTTACTTATTTACAGATATTTAGTAATTCAGTTATGGTTTCCCAGCACTGACTTTCAGTGGAGTTTTTCAACGATGTATTTAGACATCAATCTTTGTAGATTTTAAATGCTTTGTTTTCTCCTACTGCCACTTCGACTGTTCCATGCATGTATACAATGTATTATACCGTATTGTATTATTGCCACTTCGACAGTTACATGCATGTGTACAATGTATTGTATTGTGTTACTGCCACTTCGACAGTTCCATACATGTATACAATGTATTTACTGTATTGTTACTGCCATTGCGACAGTTCCATGCATGTGTACAACGTATTGTACTGTATTATATTACTGTTACTTCAACAGTTCCATGCATGTATACAATGTATCAGGATTATATTCCCCCCTCAATTACCCTCTGCTATACATTTTCTTTTCTCTCTGAAATCTTTCTTCTTCCCATCTAGCCCGCCATGGCTACATCATTAAAGAACATGACTTTGTCTCCCACAGAAACATCAATGTTTATTAACTCTTCCCAGGGATGGACTTCATGGGCGCCTTGTGTGACAGAAAGTTGAAGCAATAGCATCTTCAGCAGCTAGCCACACACTTGATGGTAAAAATGAGGGGTTCAGGATATTAAGTCCTCTACTTATTATAAAACTGTGGATATTTAGTCTGAAGACGAAGGTCACAGAACTGGGAAAGACAAACAACACAATGAAAGTGTTTGCTCATAGCTAATGAAGTTACCACTGAGGCCAAGGAACTTTTCCCAGGTAGCAATGACTACAGCTACATCAGCTGACCCCAGAAAAGTATCTAAACCCAGAGTGTAGGGGATCCAGAGCAGCTGTAACCTTCTCCTGAAAACCTGGATGAGAGTCTTCAACTGACAGAATAATTCTACCCACAGACCCATGAAACCATCCTCAGAGACTCAAATTGGTCTGGAATCTCCCCCTCCCAGGGCTTTCAGATGTCTTTGCTGTTCCGTGTCTGGGTAGGAAGAATGTCTTAATGAGGAAGATCCTTGTAAGGAGACCTCCTAGCATCTGACACAAACTCTTCATTCACCTGACGACACTGATGTCCAGTTTGGTCTTTCTTTGGGAAGCCGAGTAATGACACTTCCTGGCAGCCCCAGAGTGCTTCAGAATTGAGGTCCAGTCTGCAGGCAGAGAGCTGCCTGCCCCATCTGCCAGCCCACACAGTCAAACACCCCACTGATGATTCCTGGACATTCTCTTGGCTCTCACCACCTGACTTGGGGCCTGTTCAGCTCTCATTCAGTAGGCACTTTCTTAAACCTTCAAAAATACTTTCTTAAACCTTCTTATGAACCTATGAAACACGGACACAGCATTTATAGGAAATGGGATGCCAACTGCCTGTTGTAAAAGGAAGCAGAACAGCCTCTCTGGACCTTTGAAAGCCTGGAAGGCAGGAACCTGTTCAAGGCTGAAAGTATCAATGGGGGTGCAGGGTGGGATTAGCAAGAAGCCCTACATCTGCAGCACAAAGGGGCCAACCACAGTGAACTCTGTCCTCCCTTAAAAACCACCAGCTAGGATAATGCACCACAGGTTTGCCCATGGACAGTCAGGTGATCCATTTTCTTAATTGAGCTTCCCTTTTCCCAATTGACTGCCACTTGTATTGGCTTGAATAAAACTAGCCAGCATGTTTTCAACCATTTTATTCATTTTGTTGCCCCCAAAACAAAATCCATTTTATTTTCAGCACATACTTTGGACAGGCTAGACTCTTAAGTCTGTGGAAAGCAATCTGGGTGTCAGAACACACTGTGTGTCCAGATGCCCACTTTGCACCAAGGACACAGCAGTGGGTCCTGGACAAACAAGGACAGGAGGGACATTTTTACTCTGAGAGGGTAAAGAGAGTGGGTGGTTTGGCTAATGTGTTGGTTCCACGCTGCTGCAGCATTAAGTTCCCATGAGACCAGTTACTTAATATAGCACTGTTGCCACAGTGTAGATCTCTGTTCTGGAGACCAGCAGACTAAAGTCAGTCTCCAGTGCTGTGAAGATGCCAGCAGGGCTGCCATCTCCAGAGGCTCGAGGAGGGATCCATATCTTGTCCATGCCAGGCAGCCTGTTTATGAAGTTCCATGCCTGTGGCTACATTGGTGTACTCTGCCACCATAGCCTCCTTGCCTCTGTAGTCCCGCATGCACTTTCTCCTCCTCTACCGGGGCAGGTGTGATCACACTCAGCTCTACTCAGTCCGTGATAATCATCTCTAAATTAAAAAGCCTCAATCATCACATCTGCAAAAACTTTACCTAAGCTACACACATCATTAGCTCTAGGGATTTCTAAGTAGGTTTGTCACTTTGGGAGCCGTTTTTCTGAAGTTACATGGATTTGAATAATTGCTCTGATATTAGATTTGTCTTCATTCTGTACATAAATTTTTGCATCTGATCTAAAATTGAAGAGACAGTGGTCATTTTCCGGGTCTTGGTAGATTTTCTGGAACCTGACACAGGTGACTTCACTATTTGACAGGTAAAACATCTGCATTTCCCCGCAGCCATGGTTCAATATAATCCTTAAATAGCTGTGTATTTACAGGATTTTCATCCTCCAGGGGCGATACCAACAGGCTAGATAATTGAGATGAGAGGATGACATACAAAGTGCAAATGTTACAGCTCTGAAGGGAAAGTCTCCTGGCACTCGGAAGCTAAAGAATCTCTATGGCTCTGAAGGTAAAGTTATCCCAACAGAAGGAAGTGTACGGCTCTGGTCCAATGGTGGATGGTTTCCCAGCAGTGTTACCGTTGTTGCTCTGGGAAAGCATAACAACTCTGCTTCAGCAAGGGAGGGTTTTCCCAGCTGGGTTGTCACAGCTCTGGTCCACCCTGCCCCTGAGAAGAGTCACAACTCTGTTCCACGCTGCCCTTGAGAAGAGTCACAGCTCTGTCCCATGCTGCTCATGAGAAGAGTTACAGCTCTGTTTCACACTGCTGCTGCTCCTGAAAAACGTCACAGCTCTGTTCGGCTCTCTGAGTGTAACCCTTTTCTTCAGCAAGGGAAAGTTTCCCCAGCCAGTGTTACAGTTCTGCTCTGCCCCTGCTCGACTTTGCTCTAGTGAGAGCCATTAAAGCTCTGCTCAGGTGAGAGAAAGTTGTTACATCTCTTTTCCAGGCTGCTCAGGTGAGAAAAAGTTGTTACATCTCTTTTCCAAGCTGCTTAGGGGAAAGAAAGTTGTTACTTTCACAAACCTCACTAAAGAGATTTATTGAACAGGAAGAAACCAGGAGAGCAGTTGCCTCTATTTGGGTGGAGAAAGGGTAGTCCCAAACTGAACAGTTGCAGGACTTAATTAGAATTTTAGGGGTGGAGCTTTCCAAGACAGAGATTTTCGGAGTAGGGATTTGTAAGATTTCAATTCCTGAGGTTCAGTTTTATGTAAAGACATCTAGAGAATTCACATCAATAAATTCACAGTCTTCAGGTTGAACTCTGTCAGCTGTGTGGCCGCTTATCATTACCGGGTTCTCGACAGTGTCAGCAGGGTCAGGAAATTCTGGTCTAGACCTCATCTGAAGGCCAATCTCCAAGTTGTCATTTGTTCTAGTTTCTGGATAAGACTATTGGAGCCTAATATTAAATCAACCGAGTCTATGGACTGTGTATTATAGATAAGATAGGAAGAGATTCTGTGAACACAGGAATAACTATCACAATTCTGCAGACCTCTTGAATAAACTCATTCCTTCAGTTAAGTAAGGAGGACCTGAATTTAGATCTTGCAAGTCCGTGTGACATCTCCTTGTTTTAAGAAAGGTGAGTAGATGCTCGGGCTCTCAAATTATCTCACTGAAAAGCATTAAAAAGGAAAACAATAGCCATTTTATCCTAGCTGCTTCCTGAATCTGTTTGCATATGCCGCTGCTTCTGTGAGGATGGAGTGCGTCCATCCAGCACATTGCAAAGAACACATCCTCAGCAGTCGAGAATCTGCTCCCGTGTTGTCGTGAGGCCAAGGGGCAGCACCCACTGTCTTCTCACCCAGAACCAACTAGAGCGCTATTGTGCTCACCAGACAGGAAAATGCATGCGCACTTCAGCGAGTTCATTTGCAGAGTGCAGGGAGGCTGGTGACAGCAGGCACCGTCTGCAAAACCCCAGCTGTCATTTACGGGCTGCATCCATGAGTCAGGCATGAAAGAGGCATTTGCCAGCCCCAGGCCGGGTTGTAAGACACTTCCTCATACTGAAACAGTCTGCGCAAGTGGATTCTCAGACTAAACAGTTTGCTTGATGACAAATCAAACACATACACAAATATATTTGCTGGATACTATAAGTTCCAGCTTATAGCCATCAACTCAGAAAACCCAGTTCAAAAGGAAACTCCAGAGTGACTTCAAAGGAATGACTCATAAATCACAGCATATTAAAATGTGCACTAGAAATTAATTGGGAAAACCCTCTATGAGCTTTCAGTTCACTGAGCCATGCATACTGTCCCATGTGAGTCTGCCCATCAGAAAGAGGCTGGGGTTCGCAAGAGGAGCCCTGGAAGGGGTACTTGGAAGAGCCAAGGGCAGCCCATGCCAGCACCGATACACCTGCCCCATGCTGACAGTGACCCGGATGTTATTCTGGACAACAGAATGTGTAGCCTTGGGTAAAATTCCACCTCTGAGCATTGGCCTCAGTGCATCCCAGAATTGCAAGCAAATTGGGATTAAGGGAGAGTTTGAGCCTCTGCCTTGTCAAAGCGGACCATTCTAGATCTGGGGTGGGCACAGCACAGTGAGGGTCCAACGCCATAATGCAGAACCCCCTGTACTAACATTATGTTTACCTGAGTTGGGTTGAAAAGGGTCACTGTTAAGATATTAATTGGTACAATTACCTGCAAGTTCCTGGTCAGGGGAGGCGCTGCACAGGCTCACCACCGGCTGCCTATGTTCCAGTCTGTGCTCCCATCACAGACAAGGGAAGAACGGTGCCCAGTTCAAAGACAGCCGGAACTCATAGGGGATTCTCCCTTCCTTGGCCTTGTGGTCAGATCATGTCCCTCTATGGATGAGGTACCCACTGACCCTGGGGCTGCCTGCCTAGTCAGCCTACTATGGTGACATCACTCTGACATAAGTGCCCAGACAAGAGTAACCTCCACCTCTGCAGCCTAGTCAAGATACACCCACAGCAACCACCACACATTGTTGCCTGTGACCCTCCAACACCATGTGTATAGGTTTTTTTACATGGACTGATCATAATTTTGGCAGGAAGTGAAGCATGGGTAGCGAGTTAAGATTGTTTCTCTGGTTGTGCAAGTCTGTAAAAGGCACTGGAATAGGAAGAGAAACAGAAGCAGGGTTAGTGCCCATGGTACACTTGTGTTATTCCTAAGGCAGATGGTGAGAAAGGAGTGAGTGCTGGCAACATCTGCAAACAGACGGCAGCCCTGGAGAAAAGCAGCAAGGATGCATTTCCTTCAGAAGTTTGTCCTGTCCTCGCTGAAGACGTGAAAGACACACACAATCTCCTCGTCTGGTTGGCTGCATTCTCTAAACTGCCATGAGCTCTCACGGGCTGAGATTACAGGTGGCATGAACGGCCAACCCCACCCTTAAACACACGTCCTGGAACTTATACGTTGTCTCAGTAGATGGAGGTGGTTCCTACCTAGCCTGACAACTGGAGGTCAAGCCCAGAGACACACAGGGTGAAAGGGGAAATCCGACTCCTGCAAGCCATCCTCGGACCTCCTCATGAGCAAGAGCATGTCATGTGAGCGTGCACACACACAAATAAATACATACATACACACACACTCACACACACACACACACACACACACACACACACACACATATATATATATATTAGTCCATATGAACTCTTTGAAATACACGTGTTATTGATGGAAAATGTGGAAGAGACCACAGGACACTGAGAGGTTTGTAGAAGCTTTTTACAGCTGGAGGGTTACTTCGGGACAGCTCCATGACTGTCTATGGCCCACAGTAGTGTGTTAGGATGTCTTTCTTCTCCTCTGCCAGCATTCTTCCTGGAAGAGGCTGCAGGGCAAGGTGGCAATATGGGAAGAAGACATGGAACTGGTTCTTTCATTCCACCCATCTGCCTTCTGCCAACAATTATTTTGCACAGAGCCACAAGGAAAGACTGTGAGTCGGTCTTTCATTTGTTGTCAATCTATCTGCCTTCTGCACTCTGTTCCTTTCTCACCAAGGTCTTTGAGAGGAATTTTTAAATAGAAGACACAAATCTGCTTACATATTTGAACTCAGGTGTGCCGTAGTTACAAACACCAAGCACTAAGTAACCTCGCTAACCGATGCCTTGCCAATGTGGCATAAGAAAAGAAAACGCTTTCCATGATTAGAAAACCCTTATTTATCCAGACAACCTCATGTCTGGTGCCACCTGTAATCAATCACCAATAGCCCGCTATCTGCATTGTCATCCCAGTGTGTTTCCTTTTGAGCAGACTACATATGTAAGGCCTTATTGTCTGTCTTGTATGAATCCCCAACTTGTTTGGCTTGTCTTTGGCACACGCACGAGTTAGCTCCCACTATCTCTACTTGTCCTTGAGTGTTCCTTGGGCATGAGCAAGCCCTGAACTTGAAGGAAGCTGTTTCAACACAACCACTCAGGCCTCTTTCTTGACGGGTGTGCCCTGGCTGGTCTGCAAACTGTGGCACGGTGTAGGACTATCTGGAGGACAGCTGAGAGCAGGGCCATGGAGCCTATAAGAAGGATTCTGAGTCAGTGGAACTGAGCCACCTTGTTTTACCTGAAGCCACTGACGTCACCCTGAGAAGCTCTGGTCTGGGTCTTCCTCTGTGGCCTGGTCGCAGGCTCAGAAAGACATGCGTGCTGTCCTCTGCTCACGAACACCAGGTATCTCCCCTGCCTTTCCTTATAGCACACCTGCAAGTGTGACAGAAAAGGTCGCGTGGAGTCAATTGCTTTTTCTATAATTACATTTCAGATCTCAAAGAAAAGAGAGAGAAGTGCCTTGCCTTTACTCTCTCTTGATCAAATTACAGCACATAATAGAGTCTAAATGAATAGTTGCTCCTGGGCTCTAATTCTCTCAACCAGATTAATCTCACGCTGACATTTCAGACTTTAAATGGACTCATGTTCCCATTGTCAGCTGCTAATGAATATCTTACATTCACGGCATCTCTAAAGGAGGCTCTTCTTGGAGTTTAAGTGAAGAGAGAGCTCAGATGGCTTGACCCGAATAGCTTTCATAAATCAACCACACACCCCATTCAAGTATGTGTGGACCCAGGAGCTCAGAGCTTGCATTACAGCAGACTGAAGTCATGTTGAAAACAGAGTCCACCCCACCCATCCCACTCCTCCTCTTCCACCCCAGCTCACAGGTGCTTTGCCAGGAGAATAGGAACCCGGTACCAGAAGATATTCCAAACAAATCAGGGACTTGGAAAAACAGCTGGCACAGCAAACACGCCCAGCCTAGGTCCCTCTGAGAGATCCATGTCCAAGCACAGAAGGAACACGCACATCCCATTTGTCTCACATGTTTTGACAGGTTTTTTTTTCTCTTTTAACATTATTATAACCCACTCGACTATATCTCAGTTAAAAATAACCGGGGTAATTAATATTTAATTGGTTGTTTTCATACATTTAAATATAACCCACAAGGAAAAAATAGGACATCCCCACCTGTATATCTCATGTCTGTTTTTTGACTCTTTTCTGGACCCAGGGTTACAGATGCGCCTGTGTGTTCATCGTCTCTGCGTTCCATGTTCTAGTTTCACTGGTTACAGGGCTTGTTCTGTTTAGCCACTTAGTGATCATTACTTCACTCAAATTCTCCATAAAACCAAAATGAGACAACTCCCTAAACTTCTTCCCACTTTTAATATTCTTGAAGAAGCTTCCAGTTTATGATCAGCCATCACACAGAACTGTTTGATGTCCATGGAATGAATAGGAAAAGGAAAGGATGGACATCCTTGGGGACAGAACAGAGAGAGAATATGTCCTCTTGATGGGTGTTTTATTCCTTCATTTTTTTTTTTTTGGTGAAAGAATAGGTTAGGTAGAGCCATGGAAATGTTGGGATAATAACTCTGTATCCTACAGGAGTGGGTGAGCAAGGGAAGGAGAAGGGAAAGCCTCAGGCCGTGGGAACCTTAGCTCGGGGCACTCATGGTAGGACAGAGGAGCTATTTTAACACAAGAAAAATCTGAAGTTCAGGAGAAAAGCCAGATGAGCAGAGGGGGCCAACATTTCTTCAGTTTTACCACTGGCAAAGGGATGGATTCCAGAGCTGATGGGCCAGTACGCTCCGCACTGACAGATCCAGGAGGACTTGTGAACAAGCTGAGGAGGGCTGCATCAAGAGGCGCTGATCACACGACCCAGCTACTCAGCTAGTTTTGCAGATGGCAGCGGCTTTTCACATTTAATTTCACTAATCAGCTTTCGCTGGATACAATTCTCTACAGGGCAACCATGAGCAATCTCTGCATGGATGGAGACCACTCAGCTGGGGCACCCGATGCCTCGGGCGCCTGGCTTCCTGCATCACCTGGCTTGACGTGTCCGTCTGCTGTCCCTGTGTACTCAGAGAGACCTCAGCACAGCCAGCTGGAGCTGTTTCCACCCACCTGCTCAAAGACCTCCACTAATTAATTGGGGTCAAGCAAAGGGGGAAGCCCTAACAGCATGCAAAAGTGCACTGTTCTCTATCACATGCTAACTCCCCTTCAATGGTTTGGCTGAAGGCACAGAGAGCAGGCTCACAACATTCACGCATGACACAGAATGGGAAAAGATAGCCGACAGAGCAGATGACAGACTGAGCTTTAGGTGAGTCCCAGAGGGAGGCAGAACCAGAAAAATAAGACACAGCTACATAGAGAAATGAAAAGCAAGAATCACAGGACTTCACAGTTGTGCAGCTGTGCATGGCTTGACAGCAAGAAGAGCTCTGTCTTTCCAGAAGGGAGCTCAAGGCATGTGAGTGTGCCCTTGTGGAGACCTTTGTGCGCTGGCTTTAGGAGGCCGAGGGAACTGCGTTACGGACAGGCAGGTCTGTCTACACCCATCCATGGCTTATGGCTGTCTTCTCCATGTGGGAGCATGCTGGAGGGAAGGCTGGGGGCTTTGACTTTACACAAGAAGAACTCTGGGCTTAGGTGACCAAGAAAGTGCTAGACACAGGCCTATGACTTCAAGTAAAGTTAGATAGCTGGTTCTCTGTCGGCACTGTGGATCTGCAAACTCCCCCATATTGTTGTGGGTTGCTTGTCATGAGAGTCATTCACAGACTGGAGGACCAGTCCTGAGCCATTGACAGTGAAATCATACACCTTAGGGAAAGTAGACAAAGAATAACCCTGATGACCCACCAGGCCCTCTGGCTGTTTACTTTTCCCAGGGCCTGAGCTCATCAGACGCTTAGTACATATGGTTTCACTGTCCCCCACCCTGACACACACGCATACACCTTCCAGAACAAGGTGCCCTGGAAGAGATAAGACATGTCAGTGTTGGGTTCAGAGGCCTCTTTGCCCCAAGCCTTAGTCTTTCTGGATGCTGTAAAGCCCACAGCATCTACTCTGTGCTCCACCCCCATCTGCTCACTCTAATGCAGTGAAGGCTGCATGGGCACCATGCATTCCCTGTTGCATTTTAACGAGGACAGTGCCCTGGGTGGCTTTCTCCTTCCCTCCCTTTTGTTTCCTATAGCAGTGTTCTGCACGATGAGGTAATGCTTGTCCCGGGTCCAGCTCTGAATTAGGACAGCATGGGTTCTGAAAGTCTGATGAAAATATCTATGGACAATTAGCAAAGGAACTGTGTATGCTAATTGCTGATTTCTCAAAATTACTTCCACAAGAAAGGAACATCAATTACTTTTGGATAAAACAAAAAAAATGTGATAAAAGAAAATCACGGTACATGAAAAAATTGAGGTTTAATTGAAGAGGACACCAAATTCATTCTCTCTCTCTCTCTCTCTCTCTCTCTCTCTCTCTCTCTCTCTCTCTTTCTCTCTCTCTCTCTCTCTGTGTGTGTGTGTGTGCATGTTGTGAAATGTTTTGAAAAGCATGGAGTGATAGCTCTGCTTTAGCAGCCATGGCTTGGCGCACTATGGGAGATGATGGTGCAGTTGTCATCCACACCCACTTCTGAGGACCAAGCCTGTAGAGTATACTCGAGGTTCCAGGCTGTTTACCCCTTAGCAGAAGGAAGAGTAAGGAGATGGAGCAATGTTACTGTGACTTGTCAATGTCCTCCTTGACTTAGAATTCCAGTGTTTTCCCGGATCATGCCTTCTACCCATCCACCCACGGATCCATTCTCTCTCCACTCGCCACTGTCTAATGCTCTAATGTCTGCTTGTTTGGTGTTAGTGGTACTGATGATGGTCCATGGAAACGGATCTTCAGATGATGATCCATACATTCTGGGACAGCGGATCTTTCAGTTCACAGAATAACACAGACACATCCCCCTTCATGAAACAGACCAAACAAAACGAGGGTTTTTATCTACCAAGGCCAAGGACATACAGGTGAGCTACCGGAGGCTGTGGAGGGAGGTGGTGGGGACTTTTAGAGTATTAAGTAGAGATTCCAAGAAAAAAAAGCCATACTAATGTTAAAGGTTCTATAAGGCTGTCTGGTGGATTAGAGTACTACGATTGTGGAGATTTGGAATGTTGCAGACCTATAGACAAATGATCTTGGGTTATTGAATCTACCAGCTTTCAACAATCAGGTAAAACCAGAATCCACCACCAGCCTCCATTAACGCAGAAAGCAAGACTAAGGGCAGAGTTTTCCCACCTTTCCTGGAACCTCCTCATCTGTGCTCTGGCCAATCAATTTACAAAATGCCTTGACTTATGACTATGTCTTATTCTGAACATGAAAAGCTTGTGTAAAACCACTTCCATGTCAGAACGTGTTATCTGAATCAACCTCAGTCCATCTTCTCAGTCAACGGCTACTCATGCCTGCCTCAAAATCGCCTGTGTCTGACTTCTTTTGAGGTGAAGGCTACATTTGCATCAACATGAAGGAATCCCATTGCACTTTGCCATGCCTCTGCTCTCAATATTTCACCTTCTACTGCAGGACCTAAAGGCCGATGGGAACCGGAGTTCTCTTGTCTAGGAGAACATGCTGGGCGATATTTGATAGCACCTCACTACTTTGTATGAAGACCATATACTCTTAAAATAAGTAAAATTCCTAAAGAAAGTTCCTCTTGGATGGATGTTTTCACACAGGTTTAATGGTACTAGGGGAACATAACTCAGTACTGAACCAGCCACAATTCTATAGCTTGAGTGAAAGCCAAGGAAACTTAAGATGGAAATGCTTTAGTCTTAATATTGGAAACATGCTCCTTATTCCAACCTCATTTGAGCTGCCATGTAAAACAGTAAGGAGTGGGGTTGAGAATGGATCTGATGGATCTGTTTATTAGCAGCATCCATGATCGGATTACAGAAAGAATTGCTGGGGATCTGGTGGCAGAAATAAAGAATTCTATACCTATAATTGCTCTTTCCATGTGTTTAGATATTTTAGAAGGAGATCATGTTCATAGCACAGGGCAGGATAGATATTAAGTGTCTTCTTGTATTTCATTCATCTTATATTTTGTGTGCAAGTGTTTTTTTTTCCATGTATGTGAGAACTCGATACTATTTTTGCTTCGTTTCAAATGCGTAATTGCAATTAAATAGCCAAAGCTCCCCGGAATTCAGCAGTGAGATCAAACTCATCACCCATAAGATACAATTTCAGGTCTCTGCTGTTGTGGCAGAGTCAGGTCTGAGAATGCATGTCACTGCTAGGGGGCAGGACATCTCAAGCCCTGCATATCCCAGGTAGTCTCAGCTCTCATAAGCAGCTGCCTCTCTTCCCTTAAGCAGTGGCTGGAGGCTGAAGCCATATCCCTGCAAACCGGACTGCTCACACCTTAGCCTCTGAGCTGCCTTCCCCAGGCCTGGCATTTCCCCACTAATTCACAGGAACCACCCTTAGCTCGAGCCTTATTCCACTCACAGCTCTGTTGGGCGAGACTTACCCAGCTGTCACCCACAATGGGTATGGCAGAGGTCTTGTTTTCCTCTATGGAGGGATTGTATGTAATGTTTCAACTTTATCTCCTCAAAGTTAACTCTGAGTTCAGCACATGCTATTGTTCAAAGTCTTCATGGAATCTAAATGCCTTGCAGGGCTTGGCCTGTCTGATTTCTGTGGCACATCCACCGCCCTTCCCCTGGACATGTGTATGGTCTGTTATTGGTTTCTCCGACTTCCTCCATGTCCGGGATCCTCTTCCAAATTTTTCTGTGTCCAAGGCCAGATCTGTGGTTTGGTTGATATTCTCGAAATATTTCTAAACTGTCTATGGTCAAAATTTCCTCTCTGAACTCCTGGTCTCCAATTGGAGAAGTGACCAAGGCTACTCTATCAAAGGGTCAATCAATTCAGTAACTTAAGCCCAAGCCTATTTAAATACAAGCTTTTTAAGAAGCTGGATGCTTTATGACCAGCACACAGCCACGTCAAACCCCACATTCACACATTCCAACAAGCCACTTCCTAGTGCCTTATAGCTCTCAGTTTTAAGTCCATCTAGTAAACTGTTTGGGCAAGACTTAGAGGTGACTACAAAGCATTATATGTTAAGGCCATGAATTTCCTTTTCATTTAATATTTAAAAACACTTAGAAGTATATCTAGCTGTAGGCACTTGGAAGTGGAGGTTAGACAGTCAAACACATAGGCACAGGAATGAGATATGTAAAGCCACCCATATGGAGATGAGAGGGAGATTTGTAAAGCTAGAACAGAGTCAGGAATACATACAGGTTTAGGTGTAAGTGTAGCCAGGAAGCCCACCTGCAATCATCTCAGTGACGTGAATGCTTGTCTCAGTTAATGGTCCTTGCAGGCAAAACATCTCCAAGGATGCAGGTGTGCGTGACCTGCTCATCTCCAACACATCTGTTCTGGGAAGAAGGATGAATGTATGAGAAACAGCATCAAAAGACAACACATTCTCTGGTGTAAAGGGTCTAAGAATACTCAAGTAAGATTTATTCCTGCATAAAATGGACATTCAACAATGGTTGAAGGGGTGAGGGGAATGCTCAAGCCAGTAGAGTATATGCTTGCTCTACAAGTATATGGATTGGAGGACGGATCCCATGTGAAACTTCAGACACAGAGATGTGTGCTTGACATCCGGGTGCTGCAAAGGATGGAGAGAATCCCTGGAGGTCATCTAGCCAGCTCATCCAGAGTAATCAGTTCTCTAAGGGATCCTGTCTCAACAAATCAGATGGAGCACGATATTGGCCCAACCTCCAGTCTTGGCACGCTTGCACACACATCCACACATCCTCACACAGATCTGCACACTGTGAATACCTACACATACTTGTATGCCACACCCAACAGAAAGTGGCTGAAAGTTAGTTGGGAAAGTAGACAACTACCCAGGGCTAATCAAGTCATGGATCATGGATGAGAACCTACTACTGCCACTTACTTTCCTAAACTAATATAACCCACAACTGCATTTTAAATACTTGTCCCTCATGTGCACAGATAAGTGTAATCTGTTCCCCTTACCAGAGGAGCTTGTCTTTGTAACAGACAAAGACCATTATAGAAAACCATGACCAATCAAAACACAGAGTTATGGAACTCAGTCATGACAGATACAACTACAACACAACTCCTGTACCTAAGGGTCAGGGACCACTGTGGAAGACTGTAAGAGCCAGAGGATCAGGGAGTTTGCTGTGATACCGTGTCTTTAGGAATGTCAGAAGGTACTCCCATAAAGTCTCACCAACAAGACTGACTAAACGTGAGCTCAACACGAATGGCACCAACACACAAGGCAGATGGGGAAGGCTTCAAACTGCACAAAGAATTATAGGCAACTCATGAAAACTGAGAGCAAAAGAGTCTTCCTTGGGAAGACCACACCAGTTGGTTATCCAATGCTGAACAGTCATTCCTAAAAACATGCATAAAAGTAACATCATAAAGGCTGATTATGTTGCACTCATGTATTTAAGACTACGTATGTATATTCATATGAGTATGTAACAACAATTTATGAAAAAAATAGGCCATGACTTTGAACAAGATCAAAGAGGGGTATCTGGGAGTGTTTGGAGGTAGGACAGGAAAGGGGAAATGATGTCATGGTACTCACTTGGCTATTTTATATTGGCATTATCTGCTTGCTCTTTTGTGTCTCCTCTGGGTGATTGCTCTGGTTTTTTAGCAGTTTATGGGAGCGAGAACATGCTTGCTCAGGCTCTGCAGTGGTTGATCCTTGTCAGCTTGACACAAACCAGAGATTCCTCAAAAGAGATTACCTCAGTTAATGAACTTCTTTCTTCAGATTGGCTTGTGGGCAAGCCCATGGGGTTATTGTTGTAATTAAGGATTGACGAGGGAGTGCCCAGTCCACTTTGGGCAGTGCCATGTCAATGCATATGGTCCTAGGCACTGCAAGAAAGAAGTGATCATGTCACAAGGAGCAAGCTCGTTAGCAGCACTTGTCCATGGCATCTGCTTCAGTTCCTGCCTTTAGTTCCAGCCCGGACATCCGTGATGTTGGACTGTGATTGCAACATGTAAGCCAAATAAACCCTTTCTTCCAAACTTGTATTTTTCTGGCCATAACGCTCCTCTCAGGAACAAAGAAGCAACGTAGAGCAAGCAAGTTATTGGACACCGTTGAAAACTGTCAGAGGACCCTGGATTCAGATGGCCTCTGGCACGGAAGCCTAATGTACATGTATTTCTTTTCCAATCTACCCTCTTGACATTAATACTATTGTCTGACAAATTCCTCCTAATTTGTATAGAAGTGAAAACAAATTGGCTGAATGATGTTATGTAGTTTTTTAAAGCCAATGTTGTCTGAAAAGTTGTGAGTAACTTGGGGGTCAGGATGACATATTATAGCTTTAGTGGATTACATGTACATGGGTGGCCAAAACTGAAAATCCATAAATATAAAGCTTTAAACATCTAATGGAACATAGAAATACTTTTAAATATGATTTGGTGGCCTGTTGTAATTTTTAACATTTGTATTTTACTGGTCTTCAATAATTCATAATAATAAGAATTCTTACTAATTCAATGCTCTCTTCACAGCCACAGAGGAATCTCTCCTGAGAAATTAGTGGATCTTGGATATGCAGCTTGTACTTAATTCAAAGCACATGTTGAAAATTTCATGGTTTTGGACTCAGATAACCCAAATTATATTCAATGTAGTTATTCTATCTGTCCTTCCTTCCTTCCTTCCTTTCTTTCCTTTTTTTTCTCTCCTTTTATTTTTCTGCTGAGGAACTCTTATTAAACTGAGTGTTGTGACCAAATGACAAATTCAATACTTTTATTACTGCAGTTAATCAAATATATATATATATATATATGAGCTATTTTAGGCACAGAGAGTTTAAATGTCATTATCTTAGCAGAAAATTAGGAGAAAATAATGAAGAATAATAACTGGTATCAGCTCATCCTCGGCATTTCTGTTTCTCGTGAATTCCGCTCATTACGACCATCCATGGTCTTCAGTTCCCACGCTTTCTCACACACGTTTCTCTGTACAGTTTCATGTCCTTCCATCTGTTAGAGCGATGGCCTCTGGGTCTCCTAGACCCTTCCACGGGACTCCCTGAACAACAGAAGTTGAGTATGATTCAAGTCTATCCTGTCCTTTCCTTCTAGAGGATTTTCATGTTTTTGCAGGTTTTTTTAATTGTTGTTTGTGTGTGTGTGTGTGTGTGTGTGTGTGCGTGTGTGAGGGATATGAAATATGCATGGCAGGTATAGCTTATCTCAGCATAGAGGTTAGTGCTGGATAGGGTGGAGTCATAACCAGACAAGGTCACCATAGATTAAAAAAATTCACAGGTCACGTACAGCTCTGGGGATGGCAATAATTAGCCACAGAACCACCTTCCCAAGTTCATCCCTGATCTACCAGCACTGAAGAACCTGGGAACTTATGGCTTAGGTGGTGTGGGGTGCTTTATTCTGCTCTGAGATGGCTGATGGTTTATTAAGGAGCATTACTGTGGCAACTGATGAGTCCCCTGAGGATGCCTATCCTTGACCATGCCCACTGAACAAAGTCCAGATTATACAGACTCATGTTGTTCCTAGGCCCTGTAAGTGGTGCTTGTCTGTTTCTCTGTAACAAACTTAAGTAGAAGGAAATTGGGTTAACTCTCCGTGGCTTCCTGAATAGTCATCAAAAAAGTTAAAAAATCTTGAAACATTTCCCAGTGATCAGCTCATACATTTCTAGGTCTGAAGTCTGGCATGCTGGGCTGGATTCTCTACCCAGGGTTGTGTGAGGCTAACAAGGCATGAGATACTCTCTGGGGAAGGATACACTTCTGTTTGTTGTCAGTGTTTGGTTGCATGTAGCTGTAGGACAGAGATTCCTGCTTCTTATTGGCTCGGCAAAGGGGCAAGGGAAAAAGGACCTTTTCAGCTACTAGAAGTTTCTCAAAATCCCTGATGTGTGCTTCTGAACTTGAAAGCCAAAAGTCTCATGAACTCTGTTCTATATGATACCCACATCTGAGGTCTCTTCTGCCAGAAAATTATGAGTGACTGTTGGAGGTCCACCTGAGTATTTCAGTCTTTTTGCATTAAAGTCCACTAATTTGAGACATTAATCATATATGGAACAAATCCGTTAACCTTGGTGCTTTAATTGGCATTTCATTGAATAACTGGGAGATATATAAACATTGGTGTTCTAGTTTACTTTCTCTTATGGTTACTATACACACCATGACCAAAAATCAGCTTGGGAAGAAATGTGGGATTCCTCTCTATATGCTGTGAATACCACTGGCTAATAAAGAAGCTGCTTTGGGCCTATTACAGCACAGAATAAGGCAAGGCAGGAATTCTAAGCAAATAGAGGAGGAGAGAGTAGGCTGAGACAAGAAGACACCATGTAGCCACTGGAGAAGAAAAATGCCCATGTGCTGGTACCAGTAAACCACAAGCCTCATGGTAAAGTATAAAATAATAGAAATGCGTTCATTTAATATTTAAGAGCTAGAAACACACCTAAGTGATTGGCCAAGCAGTGTTTTAATTAATACAGTTTCTATGTGATTATTTCAGGTCTGGGTGGCCAGGAAACAAACAAGCAGCCTCTGCCAACAAAGTGGGGCTCAACGTGGGGCTGACTACATCCACATAAAAACTGAGAGAGCTTAGAAAAAAATTCTAGACACAAAAGAACAAAGTTAAGCATGTTTTTTTGGTAGTAGCATTTTCTCATGTGAGCTCTGTTTGCTAGAAGCAAGCAGAAGTGAGATATTTAAGAAAATGCTTCCTGACTTAGTGGTAGCAGCAAAAACTGTGCAGTTCCTTTAAGAAAGCTTTCTGGTTTGTGCCAGTTAAAAGGATAGTTCTGACTCTTTCAGGAGACCAAGCATTTGAATGGGGTTTGTGAGCAGAGTGATACAACTTGTTTAATGGCAACATAGTCCCACTTTGTGCCTGGAAATGGAGCTGTGACCATAGTTTACAGAGATGGCACTGAAAGAACCTCCTCCACATTTGATTGGGTGGAGTCAAAAGGCAAAGCAGACTTAGTCCTAGTCATGCCGCTAAGGATTTTAAGAAGCACTCCTGGACAGAAAAGGATTACAGATATGCAATAAAGACAAATCCAGATGAAAAAGACCTCCTAAATGTATCATGGTATTGGATAAATGTATGTAGATTTGGGATAGAGAAGAAATAGTTATTTTAAAAAGTAAATGTTTTTTTAATAAGTAAAGTCTTTAAAGAGACAGAGTGCACACAGTCATAAATTAAAGGAGTAAAAATTAATAAGCCATATAAAGATAAAATATACTCAGAGAGTCTGGATTATGTATATTATTATGTTTTCTTAAAATTTTTTGACTGTGAATGAGCTAAGTACAGAGAGATATTTCATTGTATGGGCTGCTAAGCTAAACCAACATATATATATAGTATCTTGACTTAAGAATTTGAGTCTAAGGATATGTTGCTTTAGAAAACTTCTGTTTTTGCTTCCATAGAGGATAAGAATCTGTGGATTTCTTCCAAAATAATGTGGTTTGATGGGCCAAGACCTCCTAAAAGGTCATCATGAACACCCAAAATACTTTGTCCAACAAAAATCAGGAAGCAGTTTGGAGAAAACCATGCCAAATTTCCCAAATATTGTTTATAAATATTTGCTGTCATTTAAAGGGGGCTATGATATAGAGATGAATGCTTTGCATTTGTATGGATCTTGGTCTATTGATAGAAATTTAAGGTCAATTTTCTTATATGTATTTCTGCTCTTGTTTAAGGTATTGGGTTTGTGCAACTCACTTAAAAATGTAATGTATAATTAAAAACTGCAGGTTAACAGATAGTCATTTATAATAGTCAAGCTTGAAGTCATATTAGTTAGGTTTTCTAGATGTACAGAGATATTTCAGATGAATAGTTATTCTTCAAACCTTTCAAAGATCTATAGAACATGGCATTTAAAATGTTTAAAATCTCAGAACTTTTCAATGAGACTTATCTGTTCCTGGAAGCACCAACCTACTTCAAGAGGATGTTGGGCATGAAAGAGGCTCCTTATGAAGTTTATTAGACATTTGGGCAAGAAACTGCTCTTTCCTGGACTGCTTGATATTATGCTGTATGAATTGAACATGTAGACCCCACATAAAAAAATGACTGTTGAAGTTGACTAAAGATGAGAAAGTCCTTCAGAGTTCCTACTTCATGAAAGAGTCTGCCAGACATTCTGCAGGACACAGAAGAAAGTGACTGACAAACTACCAATATAGGTGAAACTGTTTTTGGAATTTCTTGCTTCATAGAAATGTCTGCCAGATACTATGGCCTTTAGGTTGAAGATTGGTGCCCCAATGTTACAAAAGAACTTTGGGTGACTCTCCAGGCAGCGAGATGTCTCTGTTATTTCTAGAGTTTTGGAAGTTGCTTACAATGCACTTCCTGTTTACTTAGGTAATATTATATCCTTCTGGAGTCTTTAATGGTGTTGAAAAACAAGTAGTTATAAATATAGATTTCCTTAGTCATGATAAAAGATTAAATAGATATAAATATTGTAACTATAAGTCTTGCTTGATAACTGTTTTGTTGTATGTAGTCTTGCTGTTTTTAAATTAAAACCTTCCTTTTATTTAGACAGTTAAGGGGAGGTGATGTGGGATTCCTCTGTGTATGCTGTGAATATTATTGGTTAATAAAGAAGCTGCTTTGGGCCTATTGCAGTGCAGAATAGGGTAAGGCATAAATTCCAAGCATAGAGAGGAGGAAAGAAGAGACACCATGTAGTTGTTGGAGAAGATGCCTGCATGCGGATACCAGTAAGCCACAAGCCTCATAAAATATATAATAATAGAAATGGGTTAATTTAAGATATAAGAGATAGCTAACAATGTGCCTAAGTGATTGGCCAAGCAGTGTTTTTTAATAATTTTACAGTTTAGTAATTAATACAGTTTCTGTGTGATTATTTTGGGTCTGGGTGGCCAGGGATTGAACAAACAGCCTCTGCCAACAGCAGAGGAAAGGGTTTATTCATCTTCCACTTCCAGTCCATCATGAAAGGAAGTCAGGGAAGGAACTCAAGCAGAAATCTGGATGCAGGAACTGAAGCACAGGCCACAGAGGAGTGCTGCTTACTGGCTTGTTCAGCCTGTTTTCTTACAGCCTTCAGGACCATCTGCCAAGTAGTGGCATCACCCACTGTGGGTTGGGCCCTCCCATATCAGTCATCAATTAGGACATTGCTCCTTAGGCATTCCTTTAGGCCAAGATGATGGAGGCATTTTCTTACTAAGGTCCCCTCTTCACAGATGCCCATAGTCTATGCCAAGAAGCCAAAAACTTAGCAGCCCAGCAGGGGAGCCATAATCTGGCGAGCCATTTTAGAACTGTTTACCAGAAAAAAGAGACCCTATCATTTTTACATTCTGACATTCTTTCATTTAGCTCCCACTTGCTGAACCACTTTCATATTATGACCCAATACTGTTCATAAGTCAGAGCCCATAAGAGTCGATTATGAAATCGCTGTATCTATCTCACTGACAAGGGGCACACACTCTTGACTGGATGTTGTTCTACTATCTGCAGTGCCTTGACTTTATGCCGGGTAATGATGAGCACTGGAGAGCTGTGAAAATGTTTCTTAGTGAAGCACTGAGATGGGTTAACACGAAGGGTTGGGTGATAAACAGGAAGTGTTTGAAATACAGTTAGTAACTAGAAACGGGGATGTGAGATAAGAATAAGTCCAAAGTTTATATGATGCGTCTGACTATTCTGCAAGAGGACCATGGACTGTCGATTTCTGGAGATCTGGGTGGGGCCATGGGTGACGGTGGTCAGCCTGCCTGGAGGAAATGTGTATGTGAAAAGAACAACAGAACTGAAGGAAAACAGTTGAGAAAACACAAGCACTCCCCTTGATACTTTACTATTCGTGTGCATTTATTTCACCTTCCACTTTGAAGTTATTTGAAGCACCTGCCATTGTGATATTATTATTTTTTTTTCCTTCTCCACACACACTCAATGTAGTGATTGGCTTGCAGTAGCTACCCGGTGACTGTTTGTTGATAGCTTTAATGACGGACTTGTAAATCTCCATTCCCCAGATGGTTCCCTATGCCTAACAACTGTGCCAATTCCTAAGGCCAGTGAAGATGATGTATTTGAAAGCATTATAAACTCAAAGACACTTCAATACTAAAAATTATTATAAATAGTAGGAGAAGCAAATAAATGCAACTTGTCCAGACAAAACAATAGAAAAATGGTCCCCCAAGACTTTATATAGTTATAGCCTCTGTTGCAACTCCTTGCGAGCCTGGGAAATGTACGCCAACTCACTGATGGGATCAGTGCATTACAGATACAGAAAGCAGAAGTTAGCCAGTATCATTACCCCATAAAGAAGAGTAGCTTTGTAGAGACTTCAGAGGAAGCTCTCCGTGGTGTCCTAAAAACTGGGAATTTTATAACAGGAAATTTTCAATTTCCATGAGCTCCTGAGATTGTTCTCTGTTGAGAATGCCCCATTATTGATCATCATTGACATAAACCAAGAAGCACATGCAGATGATGGTAATTGCTAATGTCTCTCTGGCTAGAAGCCATTGACAAAGACACTCCTTTTCCTTAATCAAGTCTCCCCTTCCCCACCTCTGAACAAATATATGCACCTCACCATTCCTCTGAGGATTGTGGACTCTTGGTCAGTCAGGAGATTAGGCCTAAGAAAACCTTAGCAAATCTGACATCTCCCATGATGCTTAGATTCCCTGAAGCCCTTAGTTTACATCTGGAGAGTATGATCCCAAAGGTTTCCTCTACCTATATTACTCTTCTGGAACATTTAACTCCTTCAATACTTAATAGTTTTGCATTTTTGTTTCATTTTTAAACTTATAATTTTATATAACTTAAGATCTTAAAGTACTTCAGAAGAAAACTTAAAAATTCTGATTATGAAGTCAGCCTTGTGTCTTAAAATGGGCTTTTCAAGGGCTCTGTTTAGTGGGAAGAATTAGCCATAGAAATGATTTTAATATGTGGCTTTAAATGAATGCATATTCTATGCTGTTTTGGATACTGAAAGTTATTAATTAAAATCCAACTCTCCAACTCTCCCTCAGTGAATGACAATTGTCTGAGGAAAGAAACGGCTTCTGTTCCTTCCTGCCTCATCCATTGGTTATTCAGACCAGGGTGTTGGTCTTTTATTTTGTTGTTCATTCTAATCCCTTGAAGGTTGGTCTTCTGTGTTGTTGCTGCCATCAGCTGAAGCCAGGCATGCAGCACCTCATCTGTGATTGTCAGTGAAGTAAGGACAGAAGCAACCTGCAAGGAAAAGGTGAGTTACCACCCTCTCACAGGACAGTGAGGAGGTGGGAGTTACTTTCTCCCCTCCCTCCTTTTGTCCCTCTGCACACATACATTAAGCTGTCATTTCCCCCATCAAGTCAATGCACCCACAGAAAGAAGCAACAAAAGCCAGTCCAAAAGGCCAATTATACAGCACAACACTGTTGCAAATGTTATGAGAGAAAGAAGCCGTTACACACCGGCTGCTGGGACAGTGCAGAGGGATTCCTGGGGGAGGCTTTTCTGTCTAAGCTGATTGTGGACAGAGAAGCAGGAGGGAAGGGATGAAGAAGGTGGCCATGGCTCCAGGACCTGGGGCATCAGAGGACAGAACTTCAGAGGGGAATACAGAGCGTGTGAGTGTACATGTGCCTCTCAGGGTGACTCGAAGACTGGGTTCAAGAGTGTCTGAGTCAGGGTTTTTACTGCTGTGAAGAGATACGATGACCATGGTAACTTTCATAAGAAAAACATTTAATTGAGGGGGCTCACTTACATTTCAGAGGTTCAGGCCATTATCATCATGGCGGGACATAATGGCATGCAGGCAGATGTGGTGCTGGAGCAGTAGCTGAGAATCCTACATCTGCAGGCAACAGCAAGTCAACTGAGACCCTGGGTGGTATCCTGAGCATGAGAAACCTCAAAGTTTTCCCTCACAGTGAGGCATTTCCTCTAGCCAGGCCATACCAACTCCAACAAAAATCACACCTAATAGTGCCACTCCCTATGAGATTATGGGGATCCATTGCATTCAAACTACCACAAAGAGGAAGAGGCACAAGAGAAGGCTGGGGAGGAGCAGCGGAGGGAGGGGGTGTTTCATGTATTCCCAGGGCATGCTGGAATTGATGATGATAAAATGATGATCTGTGGAGTGCGGAAGAACAATCGTCACATTTCTCTCTAGGATAAAGGAGAATGCGTTGCATACAGTAGGCACATGAAAATGTATTTTCAATAAATGAACGCATATGTGTTTCTCCTTTGTGTAATTTTTTTAGACTATAATACAATTACAGCACTTCTTCCTCCCCTTTTCTCCCTCCACACCCTCAGGCCCTGAGTAGCAATAACTCTGGTCATCACGTGTTCCGTGGGTCTGGACATGTGTAGACGAAACTCCTTCGGAACTATATATGAAGTAAGTGAATTCTACACTGATGTGACCTAGGGTTAAGGGGTGGGATGTGTAAAAGGAATATGGTCTTAATCCCCAGAAGTTTCTCGTAGCGTGGAGTCAGAAAAGTCTCCAGCACTGTACAGAAAAATCGTAGATTGTACATGGGAACAGGTGACAGGGAGCAAGCTGGGAATCCTGGTCAGCTGAGTGGCTTTCCCAAGCTGTGCTCTGTGCAGTGGAAACCGGAGAGTTAAGCTCGGAGGCTGCCTGAGATGTCATCACGCCATTCCACTATAGTGGTCCCTGAAGACGTTTCTCATCTCCACTCCCACACTTCTGGTCCAACTAACCTGCACTCTATCAGACTAGTGCTCCCCAAACACCCATTTGATCATGACACTGCCTGGGTCAAACAGTTACAACCTAGACAGCATTCATCTAACAAATATTTATCATTTGGCAGTCTGGGGTGCAGGGCGACAGCAACGCGGATGTGAATCAGCCATTTTGCACGGCCTTCGCAGTGCTCAGAGCTCTGCTGGGATGCTGGGGCAGAGCAGCAATGCAGTGAGCGCTCTCGTCCCGTTCTGGGCACAGCTGACACTCTGCTTCCTCCTTTGATTGCATGACCCTGAGCAGGGGGCTCTTATGTGTATTGGGCAGAGAGCTCTATTTTTCTTATCTACCAGTTGGAAATTGTGACTGTCCCTCTCATAGGGCACACGACCCAGAGTTCAGCAGACGCCAATGATGGTCACGATCCTGTCCTCCAGACAGGGTGCCCTCATGTTTAGAACTTGTGCTCCTTATTCAAGCTATTTTGTGTCTATTTCAAAATTTTACACCTGCTCCAGGAAGCTTCTCTGTCTTTTCTCTCCCTCCCTTCCAAAATACAGGTAAAAAGGGCTGTCCACTGGTTTAGGGTAGATGATGCTTCCTGGAGGCTGTCAAATCACAATGTTTCTTTGTCATGTGGCAAGTTTTCTTCCTTCAAATTTTGCTTCTAAATGACCTCAACCTACTATGAAGATTTCAGCTAGGCTGAATTCTATCCTGTAGAGATGAATATACAAATCAGTAGAACTAGATTCTTCTGTATTGGGCATCCTGATAACTATGGCTGAGTGTCCCAGGTCAGACAGGTTATATTATCCCAAGACTATGTGTTAACATACGCAACTTTGGGACATGAGTTTCGTGTAGAGGTAATGATTGGTTTAGACTTATCCTTTCTGTCCTATCTTTCTTTCTTATAGGATCTCATCTTGGAAATGTATGATTTCCTTTTTGACCAGCTCCTTGGGTCTGTATGGTAAAAGGTGTTTTTTTTTTCTTTTTTTTTTAAAGATTGGCAGCCTTTTGGAATATGAGTGGTGAGATCAGCTTCCTCAGGACGTCCGTCATTCTGAAAAGCGCCTGCTCATTCAGCTGGGCCCTACACGTGGGATAAGAGGCACTGCTCGGAGTCATTTCAAGAAGAAGCTGTCTGCTAGCTATTACACGTCTGGAAGCTATTTTCCTGGTTTTAAGTAGCCAGGATTTGCTGCTAATACAGTCAGAGTCAGCATTACACCCACACTCATAAATGACTTATTTAGAAAGAAACAAGACATGTTGTGACTTGGCTGTCTTCTCGTTTTTTTCGAGATAAGGTAAAATTTCCTAGTTACAGAACACGAAAACAAACTTATTACAGTTATTTAACATATGTTAGAAGTAAATAACGGATGGCTCACATTCCCCCTTCCCCCCTGCCTTTTCTTATTTCCTTTGAACTAACACATTCCTCCAGCTGCTAGACACATGTGTTTTGAGCAACGGGTTTGGTTCCTCGGGAGCCACAGCCACGGCATGATTCCGATTCTGTCCTGGTCCTGTCTCCTGCGAGCCTTGCAGCTCTGAGTAGATGAGAATGTGTTAAGATGCCACGGTAGTCGCCTGGCTCCCCGGTACTTGGTTCTACACTGGACTTGCCGCCTGCCGCAGCATGAAGATGGAATATGCCCTTGCCAGTTGACCAGCGTAGAGAAAAGCAGGCCCAGACCTTGCCATTCCCTAAAAGCTGGACTGTTGTCCTACTGGGGTCAGGCTGCCCACAGAAGGCAGAATTTCCTAGTGGGGTTGATTACCTAGTATTCCTGTTCTGGTCTGACGAGGATGCTTCCAGATCCAGCATTTACGGTACTGCCCGGAAAACCACGAAACCTCTTGTTTGCTTCCACTTTCTTCATGATACATACCTGATGTGATGTTGGAAGTTAAAAATAGATGTAATCCTATAACTCCTTTATTGTGGTTTGGCTCTCCAACATTCCCCAAAGGTCACAAGTTAACAATCCGGTCAGTAGTTTCAGCTGCTGTTTGAAGCCGGTGAAGCTTTCAGGAGGCGGAGCTAAGCGGAAGGAAGTCATTGGCTTTGAAGGGCCATCCAACTCCTTTTTCTCTCTGCCTTCGCTTCCCATAGGACCAGTAGCTTTTCACACCACACACTCCGGCCAGGCTTTAGAGCAATGGACTGGACACTCTGAACCCATGAGCCGCAAATAAATACATGGTTTCTTCTTGTGGAGTTTTTCAGAAATTCTGCCACAGTGGTGGACGAATGAACAACACACTTCCCAAGAGCAGTGCTGTGACCAAAGTCTTTGTAGCAATGGTGATGATGAAAGTGAGCCCATGGGGCAGGGGTGCTGAGCACAGTGATGGTTATGTATATGCTTTTGAACGTAAGGGGCATGAGAAGCATCCTTTTGTAGCTAGAAATAAACGAAGACTGCTATCAATCACTTTTGTTAGTTTTTACTTTAACAAGTAAGCGGTCTCTGTATCTTAACGGATAAGTCAAGGGGAAGAGATAAAATAATATCTCCGTGATGCTTCGTTTTAAAGGCTTTTTGCCACTTTTTAAAAACCGCATCTTGCCATTTGCACTAATGTTGGTTTCTGTTTAAAATTGCATGCTATGCTTGAGTCATGAAATCTTATTCATTTCCCTCTACAGTTTGTAACCAAACTTAAGTTATTCATCTTTCTCCTTCTCAGAGGAGTGAAGATCAAAAGTAGCATGGATTGAGTCCTTATGTTTACAGAAAATTCATGAAGAACAGAGTTCCCATGCAGGTTGTTCTATTACATTTGGACCAAACACTTGCAGAAGGTAGTCCATCAACCCTGGTAGACTGGTGTTGAGTCACATGTGCACTCTTGGCTGATGCCAGGGTTTCTCCTTAATTAGAGTAGGGGACGGCTTACAGTTCATAGTCGTATCCTCTGTCTCTGCCCGGGGTCCCAGTTCTCAGGCTGGCCTTGGCTTTGGTGCATTCCAGTTTTAAGGAGTTCCACTCAGGTGTTTTGTGGAATACTGGTCACCAGTATGATTTGTCAATGTTTTCCCCTCATCAGGTTCAGTCTTCAGGACTCTGGACAAGGGACTGTGGAGATGTTTCCATTTCTGTTACATCACAGCAGGTGTGTGTACCAGCAAAATGGCTTCCCATCATGGTACTGATGGGTTCTCCCAGCAGAGAGAAGGTTGGTTAGGCTTCCCTACTATAACTGACTCCTCCTGCATTTTGAGCCCTGAACCCTTCGGAAAGCAGTGACTATGTAGAGAACATACATAAGCAGGAGGGTTTGAGGCCTTAGAGGTGGGGGCATGAACACTGATTGCTTAAACTTGTCGTCCGTGGAAAGGTTGGCCATTTGACCCTGCCTCTCTCCATTTGCATGCTTATTCAATTATCCATCTCTATCTGGAAGGACTCGTGAAGACTTATCTCATTCTGTACCCTATGATCTAACTCTACTTGACTTTGTGGCTTAGATTACCTAACTTTGGCTTCTACATCTTTCTGACATCCCCCTGTCACCCCGATAGTTGTTTACATTTTTGCTAATCTTGAGCGTGTCTTTTGCTTATACACCACAGGCTATTATAAGCTCAGGCTGCCTCTGGTCACAATCATAGAAACAGCCATTTCCCCAGAGTCTAAGATGAAGATTTCTTGGGTTATTTGTATTTAGCTCTCTCAACTGGCATAGCAAGGGATACGTATTACATTAAGCATCTATGTGCAGCGTATTCTAACCCTCATACATAAAGTATATGTATCAGTTTTTCTATATCTAGCCACATGTTTTACATCATGGTAACCGTGAACTTTTGCAGCTGCTTTGGGGACTAATCCATTACCGCACGCATAAACCTCTTCTTCCTTTCTTGCTTATCGGCTCCTTTCTCACCTTCTGCCAGCCATGTACCTAGTTAGGCAGTTCTAGCACACATGTAATGCAGTATCATGCTTGCTAACCTGTAACCCCAAGTAGGGAGCTTTATCAGTTACGCTGCGCGGCTCTGTCCAAATTCTTTTCCCATTTTCTTACAAACTCCGCTTATCTTCAAACTTGTCTGGGATGGAATTTTTTCCTTATCTCCTTCAGTGAGATTGTTTCATATGTTCGTAATGCGGCTAAGTGGCCTTGCCACATGATCCCTTTAATTCAGGAATCCTGGACCTTCTGAACCATCTTTTCGAACATTTTACAGATGCTGCATCTCCCTGTTGGTGTTACAGATAGATTTTACAAGCATTTTAAAAAGCACAGGGTCATGAGCCCATGATTATGGCATCCTGAATATCAACAATTGACCACCCTAAAATTCCTATGCAGCAATTATTCACCCCTCTTTCTTCTCCCCCTTTCCCAGCTCCCTTCCTACTTTCAGCAGCTGGCGGAGATTAAATGATTCCTTGCCTGAGTATTGTTGGGAGGGTTACTGAATGGGTCAAGGGCACTTTCCCTGTGGCTTTGCCACTGAAGAAAAGGGCACTCCCCTCCCCAACAAGCAAGAGACCCTTGATACTGAATTCCTAAGGAGAATTCCCTGTTCAGAGTAACTTAATCCTTTACTGATGTGGAATTAAGACCAATTCACACCCTTTGTTAGTGAATAGCAGCTTTCCTGGATTACTTTCCCTTTGTCATTAATGGAAAGGTGGCTGGGCCACTTCCAGGTGTGAATGCCAACAGGTAAATGCTACCCAAACCACTTTAGTATATGCTCTTCAGGGGTGTAAAGTTTATAGTCATCTGGGTAATCACCTAGGTTCCCTGTTTGTAGGGAAGAGAACACTCATCTTGGTAGGCAGTTTCCCACAGTGTTCACTGAAGCACCTACATAGGGTGTCCATCCGCACGGCAGGAAATGAGGCTCCTTCTACCTGGACATCCTTCCTCATCAGAAGTTGACACTGTGAGGGATTTTTAATTTTAGTCTTTGTTTCTTTTGTGTTATCTGCTTTAATATGCGCCAGTCCTCATGTTTACTCTCTTAAATTTGAAGTTCCCTAAGGACAGTGCTAAAATCTCTTCACTTGCTATTTCGCTGTTCAGATATCTTGCTTAGTGAAGACTTGGGTAAAGCATTTACACTCTAAGCTGTCCTGCTATGGTTGGGTATTGAAAGAACCCTGGATGTCACACAGATAAGTCATTTTTAGGTGCGTGTGTGTAAACATCTTCCCCCACTCTGTGGCTCCAGTCTTAATTATCTTGTCAATATTTTCCACAGACCACACATGTCAATTTAAATGAAATCCAATTTAGTTTTTTGCTTGTTTGTTTCACTGATCATGCATTGAGCCTTTCCTTGCTATTTTATTGCATCTACTTGTTTGTGTGTTACGGGTATGGTAAACACATGGCGGCCAGAAGTCCACACGCTGATATTGGTTCTCTTCTTCCTCCATATGGGTCTGGGTGTCTTGAGCATGGCACGGGATGCCTTTACCCACTGAGCCAGCACACTGACCCTGCGTTGGCGACCTCACCAAGCTCAGTGCTCTCAGCATTTCTTCAGTGGATGTTGTGAACTTTAGTGCTGTATTTAGGCAATGTGCATATCCAGAGCAGTTGTGCAGAAATGCAGGGTGGATCTGCCGAGGCTGTTGTGTGATTGTTTGGATGCCTTCTGTAGATGCTGGTTTTGGAAAACCAAAGCTGGGGGGTTTCTGGGTGTCTTAATCTCCCCACCCTGTTCTCTGATCTCTGTGTTTGTATTTTCATCATTCTATATCTTTATATCTGAAAATAATTTCTTTAATCAGGTCTATTCCTCACATGATAAGGCATTATACACATTTTATAAGATTTACACTTGAGTGTTTTGATATTTTCATGTAATCGAAAATGTGGTTGTTTATTTACTATTAAAATCCCAATGGCCTTTTGTGGGCAAACAAGACAGAAAGGTGGCTTTGTAAATCAGGTTTATGTCCTGAAGCCTTGCTTGGCGTTATTAGTAGCAGGACATTTTAGACTTTTTAATCAAGTCTTTGCAACATTTTATAAAGAAGATTATGCAGTCTGTAAATGGTGATAACTTGTATCTTTTTTTCTCCTTTTTATTTCTTGTTTTACTTCTGTATCTGTTTCTTTTGTGCTTCCATGGTAACACATTGTCACCAAGGCTACTTATAGCCACGTTCGGTTTGATTTGTTGATGTGTGGGATTTTGTGTCTATGCTGAGGCATAATATTTCAGTGTTTCCATTATTATATTGTCAGTATTTGCTTTGTTTTGTGTAATGATGACCCCAGAGAACAAGTTAGAAAGCTTCCTGTCCATCTCAGTTTCTGGAATCAATTGTAAGATGTATCATTTCTCTTGTGTGTGCATGTGTGTGTGTACATGTGTGTGTACATGTGTGTTTATGTATGTATGTATGTGTGTGTGGTTGTGTGTGTGTATGTGTGCATGTGTGTGTTGCAGTATTTGCTGTGAAGCCGCTCAGATGCTTAAAACTTTTGTGTGCCTACCACGTGTTTGACCATTCTTGTCAATATATTTAGTCAAGTTTGGTAGTGTTAGTTTTCCTTATTATCTTACTAATTTATGCATTGCTTTATCAATGGGCTTTTTTATTTCTGTCTTCTACATTAAAACCGTTGTCCTCATCTACCACCCCACTGAGTTAGACGCTATATTGTGTAAGGCAATGGTTTTCTCTCACACATGGAGGTCTGTGAGTTTGAGGCCCTAGGCACCTTGTAGATGCAGCTTACAAGCTTGGTTGATTCCATTGCCATTTTGAGTTATTTTCAAACTCTGCTTAATTTGTCTTGGAGCTTTGAAATATCAGAGTTTTCAAGAACTTTCTGCTATATGTTGATTTATGGCACAAGCTATTGTTGCTTGAGAACCTATTTTGTGAGATCATATTTTTATTTTTAAGATTTATTATATGGTTTCAAGCATGGTCAGTCTTTGTGAACACCCTATGTAAGCTTGCAGAGAATAGTTTTTTCCTGGGTGGAGCTGCACACAAGACAAAGAGAACCCACATTTTCCTCCAAGGCAAGGAAGGATCTTATTGTGTTTTCTTGAGCCTATAGTTGCTTATGGAAGATGACCCATGTATCAAAATGTCAAAGAAGTGGTCTACGTAACGACTTCACCTTCCTTTCCGGTCAGTTCTCTGCCACTACTTCTGCAGTCTGATGTGGGGACTTCCTTCTACAACTCCTACCTTTGGCTGCACAGTCGAGCCCTAATCTAGATGCTGAGCAGGACATCGCAAGTAGGCAGTTTACATCCTGTATAAAGGAGGATTCTTGTGGGTTTTCCAGTGAGCACAAGTAAACACAAGACTGCTACAAAGCAGGGACCATTCTCTGGGTGTTGAGAAGGTGGCATTCCTGAGCGTGTATGAACAGGAGAAGTGGATGCCACTGGGTCATGTGATAACCAGAACATAGTAAGGCTGTCGGACTTTCCTCGCTATGAGCCTGAGTTCGTCTCACTGCATGTGACTCATCATGAACCTTACAGTAGGAAATTCTCAATACTCACTGCACTTCACTGGCACCACACTGCAACACTGGGCACCTCACTGCACTTCAATGGTACCACACTGCAACAGGGGATAGCTCACTGCACTTCAATGGTGTCACACTGCAATAGAGGGTAGCTCACTGCACTTCAGTGGCACCACACTGCAACA
>JABTXL010006268.1:2104331-2118677 GCA_025134845.1 Neodon shergylaensis | reverse complement strand
GATAGATAGATAGATAGATAGATAGATAGATAGATAGATAGATAGATAGATAGATAGAAGATAGATCAGACAGACAGACAGACAGGAGCACTCCTGTTTCCCACTCTATTCCCCCGTACACCCTCTTTGCAGGCTGCTGGCACCCCATTCAGAGTTGCTCTCCATAATGAAGCTGCCCTGGATGCGCCCTTACAGACACACTCAGAGGTGTGCTTCATGACTCTCCTGAGCACTTCTCAACTCAACCAAATCCAATAAGACTCGTTCATTGTTCCGAAGAACTACACCCTGGTCCCATGTTCCGTTGTGTGGCTTTTTCAGCCTTCATCTCATTAATTTCTGTTTGACCTTCATTATTTCAAGCTTTTATTCTACTCTTTTTCTAACTTCAGTGTAAAACTTTTGTCTTCTTGCCATTCTTTGGTTTTTAAAAATATGAACTCACAGCAAGACATTTAATTCCTAAAACCGCTTTCCCTGAATATCAAGTTTTAATTTTTCCTGTTTTAGTCTATGAACATTTGAATTAATTCCTTGATTCCCTCAGTGAACTACTGATCATTCAATGTGTATTGTCCACAGCTGTGTGTTTGGAAGGGTTCTGTATGAGACCTCCTTATACTGATTTCTACTTCTGTAGCATTATGATCTGGTCAGTTATATGAAATTATTTCAGATTTCTTGAATTTTCTGAGTCTTGCTTTGTTGTTTCTGAGGTGATCTGTCTTGGAGAGACTTTAGTGGCTTCTGAGAAAAACACACATCCATAGTATATTTGTAAGAAGACACTCTGAGGATTCTGTTCGGTCTGTTTGATCTGCCATTCAGTTTAACTCCGATGTGTTACTGATCGTTTCCATAGTCAAACCATGCTGAGATTGGCTTCACTTCGCACTGCTCAGGCCTCTCTGTGATTGTGCCAAGTTACTAGGAGATGGATTGTGTCCTTGTGGCAGCCTATTTTTACATACACCACTCTTGTGGGATGGGTATCTGCTGATCCTGGGGTTTAAAAGGAAGCCTCCCTTTCTTGTAAAGTGTGTGGATTGTGCTTGAATCACCTGTGAGTGAGCCCAGCTCTAACACTAGCATTGTGATTAATATGAACATCTTAGTCTACTCTGCAGTGCAGACAGACCAGTCGCCAGCTGTTCCAGTTTTTGCTGCTGGATAGGGACCATTTATACATAATGGGGCACCATTGCTGATTCTTTGAAATTAATACAATCGAAGATAACATCACTCTCATATCTGAATACCTAGACACTTCCTGTGAGGTTGAGTGTATTTCAAGTTCAGAGCCAGTGAAGGGGGTAACCCACAGTGTGGCAAGGCATTTTGATAGCATGAGTGTGCTTCATTGGAGAGTACCGAGCAAGGGCTGCGAGTCGCTGGACACTTAACTGATTCATGAAGGGATTCTTTATCCAAAGGATATTTCCCATCCCTATTCCTGACTGGGGCCACCCATCCTAACCTCTCCAGAGCTTCTACTGTGAAGAGGTGAGAGGAGGAATGTGAACCACACAGGCACTGTGACAAAGGAGACCAGGGCTAATGGGTTGCAGAACCAAGCAGCACTTAGGTTATTAACTGGAAAGTGGCTTGGCATTGTATCATAGTCCGCATCAAAATTAAGACAAAAGAACACAAGAGTCCTTGTCTCACTCCTCATGAATTAAGGCATCTTGCAAAGCATAACCTCTCAGTGCCAAGTATATCATTCTGTGTCAGTGACCAAATGCTTTGGGTTTTTGGGTGTGGAAGGTCTGGGGTCGCTGTGGGATGCTCTGTGATGCCAACTACTTTGGACGATTGTTGGTCCCCTCTTAGCCGTGGCCCTTGTGATGTGAAAATACAATTGTCGTTTCTTCATCAGCAGATGAAAAAGAACTGTAAAATTGTGTTTTGGGCCTGAGTAGTGTTATTCTTCTCCCAGGGGCTTATTGAGAGGGGGCGGCAGTTGGGGACGTTGGGAAACCAAAGTACTCTTTTGGCTCTCAGCCCCTCAGAAGTCAGAGCACAGCTCGGAAAATGAAGAGGATCAAGTTGTTCCTAAGAACAAGGGGGGTGGGGGCAGGAAGAGCATTTTTAAATCAGACTATATGGAGCCAAAGCAAATACATCATGTCAATGGTGAGAAATGAGGCATTCTTGCTGATAGGAGCATTGTTCTAGAAGTTTGGGGATCAAGTAATTGTGAGGAGAAGAACTTCCTCCAGTGCAGCAGATAAGAAACATCAGTGTGGACCTGGTGGCCCCTTCCTCTGCAAATGAAATATCCTATAGAACAACCCAAGACACAGTGTCACCAGGGTGGGGTGGCCTCTCGGTGCAATGGCCAGAGTGTGTCTAACGTATATGATTCCACTGAGGGAAAGGAAGGTCTTCAACAAAAGTAACAACGATGATGGTGATGATGATGATAACACATGTGCATATCTATGCTAGATACTGCCTCACAAAACAATGCGCTCTAGGAGAGAAGCCCCACCACCACTGTCTTGCTCAGGGCACGCTCCCTGCTCAGCAGCATCGTCTCGGCAAACATGTGTGAGCATGTGTATGGAGGCGAGACATTGAACTGGCTGCCTTCCTCAGTGGAGATGATCTTTCTCTGAACCTTGTTTGTTAATCACCACAAATGCCGAACATAGAAATTAATATATGCACGTACAGAAAATCACAGTGTCAGAGAAAACTGGACAGGACACTTGTTACAGCGTCTACAGTGAGTCTCACCTGTTGCCTATAGCTTTCAATCATGTAGGATCATGGGGTATTTGTTCTCTCATTGGGTTCTAGGCCCACCAAGAAAGAAACCCAAATATATACACATTTTATTTTTTTATTTTTTCGTGTGTGTATGTGTGTTGATATTGAGTCTCACAAATGTATATCCATACTGGTCTTGAAACTGTTAAGACTGTCAACCCAATATTAAAACATAAGTGTATGATGTCATCGCTTCTAAGGACATTACGAGTCACAGAGTGAATTTTTAAGAGAAGTGTAAGAAAACGTGATATTGCCATGGTGCCCCAACTCAATAAGCCATCAGGGCAGTTACTTCTTTGGCGACACAGTTCAGAGAGTATTCACGGCTGTTCTGGATCTGGCAAGGCTCCCGCTGGGCCAGCCCCGCGTCGTTTCTGCTGCCGTGTGCTGCAGCTCATGGCACTTGGCTAGGCCACTGCACCCATAAAATGGAGTCTATAAATAATTACTGAATTAAGTTCATACTGAGTGTGGAAATCAGTTACTGTTCAAATGCCCACAGCAGCCATGGATCTAAGCTACAGTTAGAGAGCTCCACCCCCTGTCCCCAGTGCTGTGTGCAGCCATGGGGAGGGGAACTGGAGGTATGGGATGGAGGCTGCAGTGTGCTTGCTGATGGGTTGGGGTGAGCAGTTTCCCTTGGTGAATGACTGGGGCGAGGTTGACACCTTGGATGCAGCTTCCCTGTCTGCTCTTGCTCTGGGGAAGCTGCCTGAGAAGGCATATCCAGCAGGAGCTGCTGGGGTGCTCTGTCCCAAGGCGAATTCTCTTTTTCCTCTGTGATTTGTTTATTGATTGGTTGGGCCTAGGGACAGAACAGAAAAAAAAATATGACTCTACTGTATCAGTTTATTAAATATTTATAGTATTTCTTTTTGCCAAAAGTTTAGCTTTTTATCAACCCCAAAACTATTTCAATTGTAAACACATTGGTTCTATCTCTATGAAAATTTTAGTTGTATTTTCTTCATAAATACTTTATATGCAAAGCGTATAAAGAAAACATACTAGAAGCAATGACACAAAATTTAAACACAGATTGATTGGTGACAGATTGCTGACAGATAATCTCACAGGTTTGCTTCCCATCACACAGAAAGACTAGTAATTTATACTGGAAGAACATGCTTGCTTTGAGTGTGGACACTCCCTGCAAGCAACAAGGAGTTAGCTAGGATTTACTTAGGTGCCTTCCTCTCTCATATGATTGGATAAGGTAGAAGAAGATCAATTCTATCCTCAAGGAAGTCATAAGCAGGGAATAACACTCCTGAAGAACATTCTAATTAGAGGGAAACTCCTACATGTCCCGAAACTGAAGGAAGATACTGTGTGTATGATCCCGGAACTGAAGGAAGACGCTGTGTGTTTGATCCTGACAGTGAGCCTTCCCTCTACCCATCAAGGGAGCAGTGTCTTTCCCTCTCTGGGGTCTTCCTCTGTACATCCTAGGAAAACTCCACAGAGCAACTGGCAAACCGCACCTCCTCTCACAGATGTCTAGGAGCGCCATCCTAGGGACAAGAACTTCAAGGTCCCATTCTCTTTGCACCCACAGCACCTGTGAGAACCACCGGATTACATTAGACATTCACTAAATACCTTTAAGAGGTAGGTTGAGCTGCCCTTGACCTCAGGAACTGCCCCTTCTTACAGGAAGTTACGGGTCGGAAGGCATTTGGGACGTCCATCTGTGAGTCGGCTGCCTGACATCTGGCCGCTTCCTTTCGGTCCATTTACAAGTTCGGGTGCTGTACTCAGAAAACATGCTGCATGACACGGACGGCCGCAGTATTTTTAGTCCCAGCTGGAGGCATCACCTCATCTCTGACTCCTCCCCCAAAGCCCATACCAGCTGGGGAAAGTTTTGCAATACTGAAGCCCTCAAACACCAGGGCCCCAGTCAGTTGATTGAATTTGTTTTGCCTGATGGTAAGAAAGATCAATGTGTAACATTAAGAAAAGTTAAGGGTTTGCTTTGGAAGGAGAGACGTAGGCTTCAATGGTATATTAACACTCCTGGCTGCCAGGGAAAAGAGGTGACATTTATGTGATACCTCTTAAAGTAGTATTGTCCCTGGGAGGCTCTGTCCCCGGGGGTTGATGCTGCTGTTTCCTTAACAACAGGTCGTGATATCATGAGTGCCTTTGTCCTCCAGAGCTCAGGGTGGCATAGTGGGAGAGGGCCACCTGGATGGAGGTTGGCAATGCTGGGCCAGCTGTAACATGCCTTCCTGTCAAAGGTGCCCTTCCATGCTGCTGCACTTTCCCTGGGACACTTTCCCTGGGAGGTGATTTAGGCATTCTTGCATTTTTCATCTTGAAAACGCTATCCAAGTAGAGTTTTGAGGTATTATTTTCCACTTCACGAAATAGCATCCTGAGGCACTTGGCAGGAAGGCCGGGCTCGGCCGCAAAGCCCGATGGCTGTGGCACTTATGGATGCCCAGAAAGCAAGGGCCTCATCCTCCCCTCCCCTCAGCATGAACCCTCAGGAGTTTGAATAACTTAGGAGCAAGAAACCTCATCTGAGGGCCCCATTCTGACTCTCAAGCATCTTAACACCATAGACAGCTGTCAACATGTGCTTTAGCAGAAATAGCTTCCAGAGGAAGCCAGCAAAGCTTTGTGCTATTTTTAAGTCTTTATATAACGCACGTCCTTTGTCATTGAATGAATTGTCTTAGAATCAGGATGTAGATGGTTTTTCAAGATTGTATGACATGTACCTTGTACATGACCCACACATGTAGGGGTGGTGGAGGCCTCAGTGGTCCCGTTGTTTTGTTAACTTGGTCTCCTCAGCCCTTCTCCACCTCAGGTGGTGGGACAGTGTACAGCGCTGACAGATGGGTCTCTTAGGCTAATTCATTAAGGGATTCATGAAGCTGAGGGCAGCTTCATGCAAGCGAGATGGTTATTCCTGCAGATGGTTATTCCTTCCATCTCAGCGGCGGTGGAACAAGACTGACTCTGTCCAGCCTGAGGTCTGAGGAATGGGAGGTGTTCTTAAAGAGAAGGGCTAAGGGAGTTAGCCAGGAGCCACGAGGAGGAGACATTCTGTTGTTTGTGGTTTCCCTGGGTTCTCTGAGTTCCCATCTGGCCTTGGAATGCAGAAGCTACACGGGCAATGTCACGCTCCATTGTAGGAAATGATGTTTCTCGGCCATGAGACCATGACAACCAAGCAAAAGGTTCCCCTTGCACCTGCTGCTGAATCGACTGTGGCCAGTATGTGAGGGACCTCGTGACTGGGTCTAGCACCAATGGAGTAGCCGTCAACATCACCAAAAGGTGCCAAACGTTAGCAGCCCATCACCTTCCCTGCACTCATGATGGCCTGGCAGTGGCTGACATGTTGGAGCTCTAGCCCATACCTGCCTGACATCAAAGTAAGCTGCCACATTTGGGCTGCTGTGACCAAAGCGCCCGGGCCTTATTTTATGGATAGACACACTTCAGTCCCTCGATCTGGCAAAGGCAGAGTAGGAAAGCTCTATTCTATCTCTTCTAACTGAACCAGGCTCCCTGATTACTCACAACAACACACACTTGCAGGCGAAGTTCTCCCTTGGTGAAGTAGGGTTAGCAGTTCTCTTGAGGATCTACCACTAGCGGATGTCAAGGGCATCCCAAGGTCATCCCAGCAAGTGGGAATGAGTGGAGCAGCTCACGAACCCAGCTGCGAGGGACTGGGAACCAATGAGGTATTTTGAGAGTTATTTACAGGCCATAAACATTAAGATTTCTAAGAAATAGCCAAGAAGAACAAAATAAAATGAAGGTCATTCCATGACTCTTACAAACTCGGAGATCTGCACTCTAAAGTCTGTAATCAACAGAGAAGTGCTACAGGCTAATTAATTATTTTTAGCTTAGATTCTATTTTAAACACCACCCGGCAGCCTGAGACACGAGTTCCTAGAAAATTTGGGCAGTTCCGATGGGAAATAAGGAGCCCATATGTCTGTTGCTTGGGCACATTGTTAGAGTCACGTCGTGTAAGGGATCGTTTTCCCTTATTCCTTAAGACTGGATAAATGCAGCTGAAGCTGGCTTTTATAATGTCCCATCATCTTTTCCAGCAATGCGTCTACTAACTCCCAAGAGCAGTGATGGCTATGTCCACTCCATGGTGCCCAAAACCTGTGCTATGCCCAGTAGAATAGTTGGCTCTGTGGCAGTTCTATCTTTAGTTTTTTGAGGAGCCTTCATACTGATTTCCAGGATGGCTGTGTAGGTTTTTTTTTCCCAAGAGTACATAGTAAGAACTCCTATTTCTCATCCTTTCCACCATAAGTGGTCATATTTCTCAATGACAGCCCTTCCAACAGGGGTGGGTTGTCTCTCATAGTGACTTTGTGAGCTTGCTTCCTTCCTGGTGTGACAAGGTGTTCCTAGGTCACCCTTCAGGTCTTTGCCCCATAAGCAAATCTCTTTAAACTAACCCCGAAGAGTCAGCTGCACAAGTTTCCAGTCTCTAGTGCCCAGCACTGGTCATAGCTGTCCTGAGACAGCAATTATGAATTTATACCAGGCATCTAAACATAATATTACTGTCTACTAAGTTTGTGCTTGAAGACTCTGCAATCAGGCCACAAAACAATTTTAAAAAAGCAGTGTTTAAATTAATTGTGATTATTTTAAATAGAATGCAGCTCCTAGTGTTGGGCATTTGAACCCTCTGTCCCTAGTGTTGATCCTGTTTGGAGGTTTTCATGGCACACCCTTGCTGGAAGAAGTATGCACTGGGACTGGGATTTTATAGTCAGGCTGTCCACCACTTCCAGGCTGCTGCCCAGAGGACTCAGGACTCAGAAGGACAATGTTAGGTCTTTTCTGAGCCAGAATGCTGGCCCAACAGGGATGGTGGCCTTACTAATCTCCCAGTATCAACAACGTTCTAGAATACAGCTCAGTCTATGGTTCTGCCTCTTTCTCCACACCCACAGAGATCCTGTTGGCTCTTTCTCTTTGCAGAGTGTTCACTGAGTTCAGGAGTAGTATGAATCTAAAAGAGCCTTCAAAGATGCTTCTGTGGGGACTTCACCACAGGCAATGGCAGAAGAGATGTTAAGGCAAGGTTGTACATCGCCAGTTGTGCCCTGGGACATTGGTTGGTGTTGGAAGGACCCTCCTTACAGCTATTGCTCTGAGGTGGTCTCTCTGCCTTTGTCACAGGTCTGCATGAATGCCGCTTCCCAGGTACAGTGGTAGCATTCACAGGGGCAGGGTAAGGGGGCAAGCTCTGTCTGCTCCTGGCACAGAAGCCCAGTGAGAGCAAAGCACATCCATCCTGCTGGCGGTGAGGTAGAAATTCCCCGCTCTGGATGGCCAGAGAGAGGCTCGCCCTCTCTCCGCTCCTCTTGCTGCCATGCTGGCCCCTGATTGCATCTGATGTTTCCCAGATGTTCCCGCTTACATCGGCCTTCTTCCCTTCCAGAAACGCAGCCCGTTTCTGTGCATGAGAGGACGTGGCACTCAGCACTGTGCTCTCCTCCAAAATGGCAACTTCTCCCATGTGTGTCCATAGGGCTCTGGCCTCCTAGGACTGTAAACCAAGCAGACCAATGCTCAGCAGAGTTCCACATGATATTAGGGAACACATCAGGCAGGCAGGAACCTAGTAGGTCGATGACTTTTCAGATACCATGCCTCTGATTGCTTCATTGCAGAAGCAGAATGAATTGGAGGCCCCAACAAGTGATGGGAACCCCCACCCCTAGTAGGCACCTGCTGGATGACAGGCATTCTGGCTTTCCTAAATAATATCTCTTTTGCAAACAGTGTTATAGAAAATCACAGGATGTCATCTTCAGGGTAACACACAGACCATGGCCTGATAGATTTCACTACTTGCATTCTGATTGTTTAAGCCCTAGGAAGCGGCAGGTCGGGGAAACATCAGGTAAGGAGGGCTCTGTCCAGATGTTGCTGATGACCCACGGGGCAGGGTATTGTACCTCCTTGCTCCACACAACCTCATCATTTACAAATCCTCTACCCAGCATGCTCTCTTGTTATTATGCATTTGGGGAACTTTTTTCTCCACAGAAGTGTGAGTTCTCTGAGAGAAGAGGCCCGCCTCCTTGCTATCATTTAGTCTGCATCCAGTGCCCCGGACTTGGGAAGTGAGAATGAAAAGATCACCATGGGGCTGGACAGATGGGATCATCTTCTGATGTTTGGTGAGTCATCAGTCCTGGGTACTTAAAGGGGCAGAATCTTCTCCAGGATGGCACCAGGCTTCCAGCTATCCAATTTTAGCCAGCAATAAAGGCAATTCCAGCAGCTATGTGCTGTGTGTTGCTGTGTTAACAGTGTAGAGAAAAATCATCCAAACCTCATGATTAAGAAAAGTTCTCTGGTCTACAGTCTAACCTGCCTGTGATGTGGGCATGTGTATACGCTGTGTACAGGATGTGGCTAAAGAATACTAGTCTTTTCTCCCACTCTTAACATCGTCCCTCTGTTTGCTTGGTCACACAAAAATATGCTTAATCACAAAACTGATATCTTTTGTATTGAGTGGATTGTATGCCCAGAGTGCCGGGCTCAGTCACCAATGGAGCGATGTCTGTTTATGTCAGAGACCAGCAAGGGTGCAGAGAATATGTGTTCCCTCCTCTTTCTGATCACACAGCATCGTGCCACTGACATTAAAACATCAAAGTTACTCTGGCTTCAATAGTTTCCCTTAGTTTTTAAGAAGAAAGTATAAATATAAGTTCAGCAACCATTATCAAAGCTCAGCTAGTCTTTCTGGTGACATATGTATCAGTTCATCTAATAACTTGGAAGATTCTCGGAGATCTTGGCAATGCTTTATCAGAACGAATCACGGATAACATGGTCAATTTGTCTTGATCTTCCCCTCCAGCAGTTTTCAATACATCGGGCAGCTAGCAGAGGGGAGATCTTGCAGAGATATTACTCCTTAGGGAAAGCTCTGGCCATCCCAGCTGGCCAACAACTGAGATCCGCCCGTGAGGCTGATGGACCCCGACACTGGACCACATCGAGAGTAGCTACAGATGTTTACACAGCCCGAGCTGCATGTGTGATCCATTATTCACCATTTCTGAGGAATTGCATTCATCTTTTTATCATGATGCAAATGGCTACATTGATGCCTCCCACACCCGTGTATCCTCAGAGGTAGTTCTCACATTCTCTGACCTCACATGCCAGTTTTCACAGTTGGAGAACCGTTTGCTCCTCAGAGATGGGCTCATTTTCATTGACTTCAACAACTTTAGAAATTTTTACTGCCTTCCCAAAGCAGGAGGGAAAAGGGCTGCTCTGTACTGGCATGCATGGGTTCTGAGGGATCTCAGATTCAGTTCTGGGTGACACATGTTCATACACAGCCCACTATCCTTGGAGAGGCCTCGAGTCATTGCTTGACGTTAGTGTGGGTGAACTTCCATCCAGGGCGGGCACAGTCCTTGCCATTCTGTACTCATGATATATTTCCCCATCATGGTTATCAGTGTCCACTCAAACCTTGAGGATTAAGAATGTTACCAAGTCCCAGGCCTGGTACTGTCCACATAGTTAAGACCCATGGCTTGGGAAGTCACAGGCCCAGGGAGAGAAGATCTTCATGCTGCTTTTCTTACTGGCCATGTTTCCGATCCTTTTTCTAATTATAGGCTTTTACACCAGGAGATTTGCAAAACATGTCAATTTTATTTGTAGCTCATTTCAGTTAGAGTATTATCTAAATTTTCTTTTATTATTTTGTTCATTTATTTGAAGTTGTTTTTATTTGTTTTTCTAAGTAGTGGGGTGTTTGTTTTATTTCTTTTGCAATATAACCAGAAAACAGCTCAATTTGGATATTTTAATGCCACTGGAACTTGTGTAGTGTCCCAGAATAAAATAATTCCTGGTGGGGATTTGTTTTGTTGTGTTATTTTTGTGGCCGTTTAAAAAGCCTGTAACTGTACCTTGGTTTTTAGAGTATTTTGTGGATATTAGTCCAAGCTGCCTGATAATTTGATCTAATCTCTGCCCATATAGAATTCCTGTATGTAAATTTTTTCAGTTGTTGAAATTAAATTTTAACATTAAAGTGCATATTTTCAAATACATGAAATATGCAAAATACATTAATAATTTTCAACATAAAATACATTAAAAGTTATTTTAATCTCAAACTGTAACTACAGACCTTTTCTTCCTTTGTTATTTTGACTTTGTATGTCCTAAGGTCTTATTGTGTGTAAACATGCTTGTGATTCTGTGTCCTCTTAATGACGTGACCTTTTGTAGTTGTGAGATGATACTTTCACTGTGCTGATTTGCTTTCATGGAAATAAACCTTGAAATTAAATAACTCCCACTTGGTAGGAAGTAAAAGGTTTCTATATGAATTTTTTCATAAGCATATATATACATATATTATGACAATATTAATCTGATGACTTTCTTCTGTGTGTTCATTCCTACAATACAACATTTTCATAATATGACTTGAAGAAATGTGAATTTCAGTAGTGGTTCATATTTGACTCACAAGAGTTTTAACTGAAGTGTCATGTTACCACGGTCCAAAACCTTCAAACTCGGACATTAAGTGTTCTTCCTGGATTAGTAAATGTGTTCTTAACTTTAACATCTGAGTGTTCACCTGGGTAAAGTTAGGTTTTTATGAAGTAAGTTCTATGAGAATAAATAATATTTGGTCCCTAAATTTTCAGGGCAAATTTATTAAGAAAACATAATATACGGTGCACCAAGGAAGTTAATACAGAACCTCCCAGTCAGAGATAAAAACAGCAGATTTCCTGGTTTTTTTTTTTTGACTCCTCTCCAGTGCATTGGTTGGCATGGTGTCTCAGAACTTGGTTTTCAATTTCTTAGAGAATGATTCAAGTGGGGCCAATTTTGCAGTGATGTTCATGAGAAATCATGAACTAGAAATGCTTGGAGGGGTTAACCCTTTCATGTCTCCTGTACCTCATGCCCAGCTCCACATTCCCTGTGAATATGCCGCATTTGAGAGCAGCTCTCTTTCCCCTTTGAACTCTGTTTTGTGTGTCTACACATGTTAGTGGATGTTGGCCTCACTGGGAAGTCTGAAGGGAAGACCTCAAAGGACTTGAGCTCCTGCAGAGAAGCCTGGAGAAGAGATGCAGTATGGTGGCCTATTTAATTTTCAAAGCCCTGAGGTGAGCCATCCTTACCATTCCAAATGGAACATTTGATATATCCTTTCTACAAGAGACACTCGCAGTTGCTCATACAGCTCACATAGGAAAGTCTAGCAAGTGTTCTAATCCTTATTATGAGTAATGCAACTTTTCTCTCATTTTAAAGAGGCTCCATCAATGACATTATTCTATCTGTGCTACTCCCTCATATACACACACTAAGTGGCTGCATTTTATATCAGTGACAGGTCTATGTTATCAAGAAAAGGGACATTCCACTTGGTAATTATATTTTGACATAAGATTTTAAAAATATATTATTCTTTTATATTGAAAGATTAAAAATAAAGGATTAATAAAATGATTTAATGTTAACAGTTTTTAAATTCAGTTGTGTGTGTTGACGTGTGTCATAGCCTCTTCACTGCCTTGAAGCAGGAGGATGATGAATTTGAGGCCCTTCTGGGCTATGGAGCAAGATTCCGGTCTCCAGATAAAAGACAAGCATGCAACCACAATGACAAGAACAAACGAAGAACTTGTCCATTTGAAAAGCTGTTAGGGGCACAGCACATCCACCACACTTACAGCACACAGTGGACTTCTCCTTGTAGCTGCACCAGGCAGAGCTGACCTGTGGATGATGGCAGCTTACTATGAGCTCCTCCATGCTTCTCTGGCTGGAAGATGCAGCTGATGACCTCAGCATTGCCTGCATTTGGCATTTTCTGCTTGTTTATTCAGCCAGGAAAACCAATAGGACTCTATCAGAGACACAGATTCTGGCTAATTCTGCATATTGAGCTCCCCTGCTTAGACTCACTGCCAGGTCATGGGTGAGGTATATGTGGAGATTTAGGGTTTGGCTCGTCTGTGTTTGTGATCATGTATTACTCAAGGAGTAAACCAAGGCCACAGGAAGGAAGAGAAATGAGCAGGCATCATGTCTCACCTCCTAAGGCTTCCTTCACCAAGCAATGCACTGTGTTGTAGTGATATTTCATTTGTATTTTAATAACTAGCTTGCCTAAAGACAGAAATAAATCAGCCTTACAGATCAGAAAATAACGACACTCACATTTAATCTCAGTAGCCACAATGACACACACCTTTAATTCTAGTGGCCACAGTAGTTTGCCATAGAAACCGGGTGGTAGTGGTGCATGTCTTTAATCCCAGCCCTAGAGAGGAATATATAAGGGGAGGCGACAGCTCTCAGTCTTTATCTGAGATTCCTGGAGGCAGGATTACCATTTCAGACTGAGATAGATAGAGGTAAGAGTCTGTGACTAGCTGGTTTTCTTTTTTTGACCTTCAGGTTGAACCCCAATTTCTGCCTCTGGGTTTTTATTAATTGTGCTACACCATGTCTCCTTCAAGGAGCATGAATGCAGGAAGCAACAGTTGTGGTGTATTTCATTCATATCAGTACTGGTGGGTTGGGAGCACACGACACAAAAACTATTTCACAGTTCTAAGATCTGTGGCTTGGACAGAAGGCAGGTCTCTTGGCCTTTTTCAGAATCTGAATATAAAACCATCAGGGGCTTTTGCCACACTAAACATAAGGCACAAGCCTGATGCCCGAGAAAAGACTGGTATCTTGTGTGTGGCAGCTAATGCCCAAGAGAAGACTGGTATCTTGTGTGTGGCAGTTTCTTTGAACAACAAGGAACTCAAGTGGAGGGAACTTCCATTCTATGCTGTGGTGACTGGTGGCCTGTTGGTGTTAAGGATTCTTTGAGCCCATGGCAACCAGCTCTCAGGCTGGCTGAATCATCAGAATGATGACAGGGAACATAATATACACAGGACTCCTGGTGTAGAATGTCACACAAATATAATTTCCAACGGAGAAAAAGAGTGGTAAAGATTACAGATATCCAGCACCACAGAGTCTCCTGGGTCTTCAACATGAGAGGGTGACTTCATGCTACGTTTGCACTTTAAACTGTTGAGTAATAGAACAATATTGAAAGTGACACAGAGTGCCTGGTCCACACCAAATGCTAATTACTGTCACAGAACAAGTGTCAGGGTCATAAAAGCTGTCATCTGTTGGCCCAGGACTCCGCTGTACAGAATCCCATGGCATCCTTTGCCTGCACATGTTTTGAATCAAGCAGCAAGTATAGATGTTATAAACTCATGCCCAGATCCCTCTTCTGCTTGGCCTGTGCTGTCACTGAGAGGCAATGGATTTCCAGCTCTTTCTCTTCTCAGTGAGAGACACTTGGTAGCTTTAAAGAAGCTGCAATGGTCCCAGGACTATTTTCCTGAAAGTGGTAGGTGGAGAGTGTGGAGCACACTAAGAAAGCTTCCACAGGACTGACCACAGTGCACCTGACACCCACGAGTGAGATCACACACACACACACACACACACACACACACACACACACACACACAC
>JABTXL010006268.1:2013385-2104015 GCA_025134845.1 Neodon shergylaensis | reverse complement strand
CCTGCCTGGTGGAGGAGGTGTACAGCCAACAATCAATCCCAGTGCAGGGTAGAGGATGTTATAGCCACAGCTACGAGCTGCTTTACTGAAGCCAGGCCTTCCAGTGTTGTGACAAATTCTGGTGGAAATCAGGAAGAGAACATGCAGCTCCTCGGTGCCCTGAGGTCTTAGTTACTGCGACCGAGAGCTTCCCCTAGAAAAGGCAGGGCTCACAGCCATGACTCATAGTCAGCGTTTCCCTTATGTTTCACAAGGATTTGATTATTTATTATTCGCACTCATCATTAATAATCTGCACTCTCATCTCCTATTTTGGTCTCTCTGATGTGTGACAAAGGGCAGTATTGGGGGAAGCACTCCCTGAGCGCCCTGATCTTGGAGTTCTGCTCCCAACTGAATGCAGTGGTTTGGATGGAAACGGCCCCTATAGACTCAAAGGGAGTTGGCATTATTTGAAAGGATTAGGACTAAGGGCTTGTTGGAGGAAGTGCATCACTGTGGGTGGGCTTGAGGTTTCAGAAACTCAAGCCAGTCCCAGCACCTCACTCTTTCTCCCAGATGCCCATGGATATGGATGGAGAACTCTCAGCGACCTCTCCAGCACCATGTCTGCCTGTGTGCTGCCCTGCTTTCCGCCATGGCAATATTAGACGAAACCTCTGAACTGTAAGCCTGCCGCAGTTAAATGTTTCTCTTTTATGAGAGCAGCCATGGTCGTGGCCCCTCTTCACAGCAATGGAAATCCTAATACCTAAGTGAGTGAGGAACTGAACGCAGTGAACATGGAACCTAGGGTGAGGGTCCCCCTCCAAACAGGTAGCAGAGGTACCATGTGGTCCAACTATCGCACTTCTGGGTACATTCAAAAAAGACTCCAAATCAGGGCACCATGGACACACCTCAACATTTACCGTTAACGCTATACTGTTTATAATGCCTATACTATGAAACAAACCTAACCACACTATAATGGCAGAAAGAATAAAATGTGTTGCATTTACACAACAGAGTTTTGGTGAGCCAGAGGCAAGGATGGAGCAGTTTCACTGGCAGGAGGATGATGGGATGGGGCTGCAGATCATCACATTGGGCAAAATAAACCAGACTTAGCATCACACTACAGGTTTTCTCCATATGTGAAATTAATGCTATTTTATTTCTTAAATGCTTTATTTTTATTTTTATGTCCCTTGGTGTTGTGCCCACATGCGTGTACATATGTACATAGTGAAATTGAAACATTTGTGTAATTTTCATGTGTTGCAGAAAATTTTATTTTTTAATGTTTGGAAAAGAATTATTACATTGTAAACCTTGTTCCAAATTTTTGAGCCTGAGACACATACACCTTTCTACCAACTTATGCCAGAGACAAATCACAGATGATGGCTATAGTCCTTGGTACTTCTCCAGTATCTATATGTCTGAGGTTGGACAGGTAAGTGCCGTGTGCATCTTCCAGTCACTGGGCAGGAGGTCCCAAGACCCCAGGGGGTGACAACTATCTCTTCAATGATTACTGTTACATTAAGACTGAAAATGCAACTTTGTCACCATGATAATCTTAAACATACCATTGACAGTTAACTGGAGGAGGTTGGCAGAGCTTTCACCGCCTTGGTTAAGCAGTGATTAACCTTGTCAATAAGATACATCTGTGTAAGCCCCCGGTGTTTTGGATCTGCTTTCTCCTGTGAAGTCAGGTCAGACCATGTCTAGGCACAGTGACGTGACAGCCTCAGATTTTAAATCCACCTTCGCCTTCACACTCTCGTGCCTTTCTTCCCACATTTCTCCTGCCATAAATCGCATCGGTCCACACACTAATTTCATGAGCTGGCAGCTCTCACCTTGGCCTTCCTCCACAGTTCCTTGTGAGGAATGCATATTCTTAAATAATTCACTCTCTTGAAAATATTCCAGTATGAAAAGGGGAGGAATGATTTCTTCCTTTTATTTTCTATCCGATTCAACATTAAATGTTTCTCTTGTATGAGTCCTTTGGTCTAAGTCCATTGGCTCCAAGCAGCACTGATTTTTTTTATGCTCAGAAAATATTGAGCTATAGTTCTGATTTTGCTTGAAATAGGTTCATGAAGGACTCAAAAATCAACTTGCTTGGAAATTTTTATGAAGTCATCACTTGGTTTACTGTGTTTATTTTCTGAATAGGACAGATTCATGGAAATATTATGTATAATGTGTATTTGTGTATGCACAAATATATAATCAAAGAAAAATACTGTCAACTTGATAGTGGGAGGCATGAGAGGGACTTGGGGATCATAGCTTGAAGGGGCGGGAGGGCGAACACTTTTTAAAGATGTATTTCTGTGAGCGAATGTCTCTGTGTGTAGAGGTGTCTGCCCATGTACACACGGAGGTCAGCGGGCAGTCTTGGGTATGCTTCTCTGTGTCTGTCCATCCTATGGAGGTTTGTTTGAAAGCAGACTCTCACCGTAGCATGAGGTAACCCAGCAGCTGGTCTGAGCCTCATGGATCAAATTCCATCTCCTCAGTGCTAGGGTACAGGGCTCCACAGGCAGCTTTGCTTCCTCTTGTGGGTTCTGGGACATGAACTAAGGTTCTCAAACGCAGAGAGCGAGCACTCTACCAACGTCGATGTCTCCTCTGTTCTGGTGTAAGACACATTCAGTTAACAATTTCCTTTATGTTTCCATCTCCCTGAAACCCTCTGAGGAAACACTCAGAGGAAAGCAAACTTCACAAAGGAGTGTTCACTGCCAATGTTCACTGTCGTCCCAGAATGCCACTACGGAGGTGTGAAAACACAAACTATCATGTTGACACCAGGAAGGTGGTCCTTAGGACTTGCCAGTGAGGGACTACCTAGATCAAGGGGAATCTCTGAGAAAGAAAGTGACAACTTTTCTTGACAAAGTTAATTAAGAAGGGGAGGATGCTTCCTAATGTGGGTAGGACCATTCCTGGAACAGGGTGTCCTGGACTGTATAAACTGGGGATGTAAACAGTGGACCAGAATGCATGCATTCATTAGCTGCTGTCTGCTCTTTATTGTGGAAGTGATGTGACCAGTTCCTCCAAGCTCCTGTCATTGTGACTCCACTGTCATGACAGACGACACCTTGGAGTTGTAAAGCTAGCAACCTTTCCCCTCATAACTGACTTTGTTGGGGTATGACATCATAGCAACAGGAAAAGAAACTGAGGCAAAAAGCGCGACTCTGCTTCCTCTCGTTTCTGTGACCTTTACTTCCCAGAGACTGCATTTCATGAAGTCTATGTAGCAACACAAAGTCCTTGTGGACACAGCTGTCACAGGGCCAGCCCATGTGATGTCCTCTTTCTTAGTCTTTAGGAAAGCAATTGGCTGTGCAGGTTAGTGGAATCTAGGCAAGGCAAGAGCCTGAGAGTCTCTGGTCTCACCCTGATGACTCCCATCTTTCTGTAAACACATGGCTCTGGCCACAAGGAGACTGGGTGGGAGGCAGCAGCTGAGCCAGACCGTGTCCATGACACCAGAAGAAGCAACCCAAACCACATGGTGTGGTGGCTCCGAGCCACCCAAGCCTTAGGTGTGGACTAAGTCATCAGGTCACAATTGCTAATGGCCCGCACACTGCCAGAGTCCGTTCTGTCTCTGTAAACTTGGTGATGAGTTTATTCCTTGCCATTGACCATGCATTGTTTCATGCATCATTTTAAGCATGGACAAAATTCATTTAGTGTTTTACAATGCTGAATGCTGAAGCTATCAACAATCTGAACAAGATAAAGCTGTAATCAGGAATCATTTTAAAGTGTAATGTAAGCACTTGTTCCAGTACATATATTTGCAAGTAGAAATTATTTTGGATAGGGGTAGGGAGAACAATTATTTCTTTTTTTTGTTGTTGTTGTTTTGTTTTTTTGAGACAGGGTTTCTCTGTGGTTTTGGAACCTGTCCTGGAACTAGCTCTTGTAGACCAGGCTGGTCTCGAACTCACAGAGATCCGCCTGCCTCTGCCTCCCAAGTGCTGGGATTAAAGGCGTGCGCCACCACCGCCCGGCAACAATTATTTCTTAAAAGTGATTCATGGATTGGAGCTGTATCTTATTGGTGGAGTGTTTGATTTCCATGAGTGAAATCCTGGGTTCAGTCCCCAGCACCGTGTCCAAGATTTTGGTGATGGTACATACCTTTAATACCATGGTGTCATAGGTGAAGGCAAGGAGATCAGAAGTTCAAGGCCAACCTGGGCAGGTTTGGGGACACTCTGGGCTAAATTAAATCCAGTCACAAAAAAAAAATCGTTAAGCATAAATTTTATCAGCCAACTGTGTGGCTTCTGCTAACAGAATTCTCCTTAACATAATGAGGTAGATAGATCTGTATCTAAGCTAACGAGCTCTATGCTTTCCCTCTTTCCACTTCGTCACTGTTTTTCCTCCCTTTCCTACTTCTTTTCCCTTCAAAATTCATGATCTCTTTGAGTATTATATATATATATATATATGCATGCATATGTGATGCTATATATTTATATATAAATGGATTTATATAACTAAATAGATTCAGTAGGTTATTTATACGTGTGTGGAGTTTTATACATATAACACACACGTATAAAAAACCTGCTGAGTCTACTTAGTTTTGCCTATCAATGCATGTATCCAAGGGAAAACCTGTCCCTGCGGGAAGCTGATACTCCCTTTTAGCAGCTAGTAAGCAGATGTAGCTCTTCATCCAGAGGGGCCACCATGTAGCATTTCCTATACCCCTTCGGCTTGCCAAATGATGTGGTCATTACATTGGTCTTGTTCAGGCAACCATATCGTTGAGAGCTCATGGGTGTGCTTCCTCTGTCATTTCTAGGGACATGTTCTATCAACAGGCGTCCTCGCTGTCTTTCCATCCTCTCTTCCGTGATTCTCCATGAGCCTTTGGTGTGGGGTTTCACTGAGATACAGCAGCTGTGGTTGAGCTCTCCACAATCATTTATTTCCTGCGCTTTAATTGGTTTAACATCGCTGTGATAGTCTCAAACTGTTGCAAAAGAACCTCCTTTGGTGATGACTGACAGCCACACCTCTCTGCAAATTTCACTGTGCATTTTCTAATTTCATCTGTGAATGGCAGGACTTTATACCTTCCCAGAGCACTGATTGTGAAGAGGTTTAGCAGGGTACCATGGAGGCTGATCTTCCTCTTTATATTGACAGTGTGTGAAACACTTCAGGCTGACCTCCCTTGTGTTCTATGGAGAACACAGAACACAGCTCAACCAAGAAGTCCTGGAAATACTTGCCTCCTCTCCCCAACCAGATGCTTGAATCTAACACGACTCTGCCAACAAAAGTTCCCTGGATGCATCTTTAAACACCATGCTAAGTTATCTGCAGACTTCTTTGTGAGTATTATGGTATACAAGAAATAAAATAATTGCAAGGAGGCACACATATTTTCCATCCTGACTCTTTTCACATCATTTTGCTCTTCTCTTGATTATTCTGGAGCCATCTTATTGCTTTGTGATATCTGTCACAATGTATCTTTCAGTAAAGAAGGGCAGTTTTATAAAGTCAGAGAGATTTGCTACAGGGGATGAGGAAGGAGAAAATCTAGACTTGAGTTAGCAGTTTATGTGAACAGATGCATTTGGGGTGACATAAGTCTCCCAGTGGGAGACAGTGGGGTCTTTCTGGGGCTGGATACGGTTTGTGTTTATCACACTGATGTGAACTGGGAACTCCCGGGAGTGGGGGAAGAAAGTTCTCTTTTGGGGAGAGGAAGGTGGGGTAGATTAGCTGTGGCAGGTAAAGAGATTGAGGTCTGTGTTGGAGAGTCACCAGGAGCTATGCTTACAGAGGCAGGAAACTGAGAGGCCCAGAAGAATACATCCAAGTGGGGCATCTGTGAAGAGTTGCAAGATTGCAGCGCAAGACTGTGCACAAAAATAATAACCCAAGTTGGGAAGGTTGTTCCCAGGGGTACACTGGCCATTTTGTGAAATAGTATAGAAAGCTGACAAAGAGAGCCGTTGTCATTCTTCAGATGAAAGAAACCTCCTGCCTTTGGAGCCAATGAAGGAAGTGAGGACATGCATCCCACACCATTAAGTGCAGATTGTGATGGCAAAAATGAAGATTTAGTATCAGCTTTGAAAATCAGACTCCTTTTGGCATGAATTTACAATCCCATACTCAGTTCATCTCTTCTAAGAGCCAAATTAAAGTTCTTATACCTCTCTTCAGGAACTCAAAGGACCATAAGACACAGAAGTAAACCCAGAGATGCTATGGTGATAGGAACAGCTGTGTGTGGGGTTACCAAGAAGGCAGAGTCCTGATGAGGTGGAGGGATTTCTGACCAGTGTGCCTTAGAGCTGGGAGAACCTTGGTGATGGAGGGCTGCGGGCCAGCCAAGTTGCATATGGAAGATGTCATCTTGCAAGTGTACGAACAGGGATGAAGGCGAAAGCATCTCCTGCCAGAAATCAGGGACACAGCATTGTAAATAAGTCTGCAAGGAGGAGAATGGATGGCCATGGGGGAGACCCAGGGTCCCTGCCAGAGGCTTAGAGAACAAGCAGGTGCCTCGTGACACCCCTGAGCAATGCTAGAATAGAAAGCCAAAGGAGTGGGGGCCACAAGGACCGAACATTTGCAGAACAGGAAGAAGCAAGAGCACCAGTCAGCCAGGCTAGGCAAGACTCCAGGGCAGGGGGTGTGGGGCTAAGAGTAGGGTCGGCAGGAACTGCAGAAGTACTGCTGGTTCCCATTTGCAACTTGAAGCTCATCTTCAACAAGCAAGGCAGAGCACCAATAAAAACATTGGTTCTGAGGGATAAAATTAACCATAAAACCTCAATCTATACAGACACACACATAAATAAGTCAGTAGGGACCTGCTGGGGATTTGCCATTGCTTTCTACAAGTCCGAGTTCATATTCCTTCCCCACTTTTTTGAAGGGCAGTGGCTTTTAAAGGAGCAAAACAATTTACCTTTTGTTTGGCCTTGTTTGTTTAAAACTTACTTTTTAAACCACCGAACGTAAAAATAAGCAAAATGTGAAGATCTTTTGCATTTCGTAGTATTGGTATGGGCTTTTTCCCTTCCAGCACAGTCCAGATGGATTCTTCCTTTATGAGATTTGTTTCTCAAGTGTTAAGAAACACCCTTGATATGTTATCAGTGGTATATTACTGAGAGTGTCCCCATAGGCACAGGAATTTAGATGAAGAAATCTACTTATAATTTTGCACACCCGAAGATATAAAAGTCACTCCCACAGACAAGTGTCTAAAGCTGTGTGTTTTATTACTTCTTTTATTTATTGAGATTATGACATGATTATGTCATTTCCTCCTTTGCACAATCTGACTTCTCCTATATATCCCCTTATTTTCTTTCAAATTTGTGTCCTCTTTTATCATTAATAAAGCCACACATTTAAAAGTTATCTTGTCAGTCATTTCCCACACACTTCGGTGCCAATGCTGAGAGATGTTTCTAGTATAGGGCTCTCTGCACGTGCCCATGAGTCTGTAGCAGTCAGGGCCAGTGGCCAATTATACAAGAAATTAGCTATAAGCCCTTTGTCTGCATCAGATAAATGACAGACCAGGGGCTCCCTAGAACAGCTATACTGACTGGTCCTAAGGTGATCATGGCTGTTCAGTTTCATCAGCTATGGGAAAACATGTAAAAGACCAGGTCTGAGCAGCAGCTCAACTGTCCTTGGCGAAAGATGTATGACTGTGAATACACTGAGAATCCCTTCCAGTGGTCTTTGGGCCACATAGGTGGGGCTGACACTCACCTGAATGCATCCTGGGACATTGATGACAGGGACAGATGGGAGCCTTGCACGGAGTAAGAGCCAACACCTCTTTATCAAATTAACATGCACAAAGTAACACAGGGAGAAAAAAAGGGGGGGCGGTATTCAAGAGAAGACCATGCCTGCTGGACCAGCATCAATATGTCTGCTTTTAGAAAAGCTTCCTAAGCCATGGCAAGGAGATCCCCTTAAGAGAGGCGGTCATCTCACAGGAGGACGGACGGGCACATGTAGAAGCCCCACTCCACTCCTGTGACACTCGTGTGCTGGACCTGAGACCACGATCCTCCAGCCTATTGGCAGACAAGGGAATAAGAAGTAGCCAGGGCAAGGATGGCAAAAATTGGCCAGCTCTCTCTTTGAAATCACTTTGAGAACTTATCCTGTGCTGTTTAAGGAGAATCAAGGAAATAAACTTAAAGAAACTACTTTTGACTAAAAGTGAGTGATGAGCCATGTTCCCAGAGACAGAACCAGAGGCAGTGGACAGCATAGGCGTGCAAACACACACACACACACACACACACACGTGCACACACGTGCACACACATGCGAACGCACACACACACGTGCACACACATGTGCACACACACACATACACACACATTCTATATTGCATCAACTTGCCCAGTTTTTGCAGCATGGGCCCTAGTTGTATGATGGGACATTGCTCTGCTCTGGGATCTCAGCTGTGAGCCTGTTGAGGTCATAGACCCTCTCAGTTCTGTTTGACTGATGTCTAGAGATGACATTAAATGCACTGTACCTTTGGAGGATGAGTTGCAATCAGGTGCATGCATGTGGCTGAGAAAGTTTCCTTAGAGAGGGAACATTTAAGCTCTCACCATTAAACTTAACAGTAGGAACAACTATAAGTTACCCAGGTCCCTAATAAAATAGAATACAATATGTGGGCTAGGTGAAGTTTAACTCAAATAATCTGTGTTCAGTGATTGCATTTCCCAAATAAATTAATAACCGTGTTCTCAGGGCTGTCTGCCATCGTGCTATTCTGGAACAATAGACCCAGGGTAGTCATTCTCATTTGAGATGAACTAATCCATTTCTGAAAGGGAAACTAAAAGAAATTATTTACAGAAATTTATATGTCTTTTGGGGATGTACAGTATATTTCCAAATGCTCTGAATTATATTTCTTCCAATATAGGAACCACCCCACAGACAGGCAATATTGTAGTAAACTTTTCCCACTGGGCCTTCATGAAGAAGAAAGAAACTTCTGGAAAGATGATGGTGCAGCAAAAGAACCATTGAGTCAGTGGGAAAACAGCTTGGTTTTATTTCCCTGGGGTGACTTCATTTAACCTAGATAATTTGGAAAATGTGTGTGTGTGTGTGTGTGTGTACTTCCAGACTGATGAGGTTTTTACCTTTGAAAACATTACCACTCTCAATTATATCTTCCAGTCGGGTAGACATTTGAGAATATTCAAATCAAAGTGATAAAAAGAATCAATAGACGTGAAGTTAAGTCCAATGAGAAAAAAGCCAACAGAATGTTGATGGCTGATCTTGGAGATCAACAATTCAGTGGTCTGGGGGGACCAGGTGTATTAAGCTGGCCTGCTGAATCCCAGCTTGTGATACAAAGAAGGAGAGCTGAGAATTACAAGGGAAAACCGATGGCTTCTAGAACGAGAAAATATCCTGGAAGTTACATTTAAGGGTGTCTTCTTGACCACTCAGGAACCCTTTGACTGGGGCATAGACATCGGTTTTCAAAACCCCCAATAAGATACCCAGTCACTGAAATGGGGGACCATGGACCCTCATACCTTCTTGCCCAACAAGCATGGCTAAAGTAGCTAAAAGGGGGAAGACACTGGACTTCACATTTATCAGCAATGAGGGAACTGCTTTCTGTGGGTTCACTAATGTTCCCAGACATCTCAGAACATCTTCCTTCGTTGATGTAAAGAGGACCTGGGAGAAATTGGTGGTGTCGGGTCCTGGCGTACATCAGAGGATCTGCCATCCCTGCCTGGTGAGAAGTTAGCCTGGAGCTGGCTCTTCTGTAGTCAAGGAGGATGTAGACACTGTGTGTCCCTATAGACTGGGATGTCTGTGTTCACTGTTCGCTTTAGAATCTCCACAGCTTAGCAAGAAGAGGCTTCATTCTGGAAATAGGACATTTTATTTTTATTTATTTATTTTTTTTGAGACAGGGTTTCTCTGTGGCTTTGGAGCCTGTCCTGGAACTAGCTCTTGTAGACCAGGCTGGCCTTGAACTCACAGAGATCCGCCTGCCTCCGCCTCCCGAGTGCTGGGATTAAAGGCGTGGAAATAGGACATTTTAAAACTTGTTCAAAATCCTCTCATTTCTCTTATCCTGAAGCCCTGGCCTTTGACCTAAATGCATTTATGGTCCTGAGACTCCACATGAAGTTGCCTGAGTGCTTGGTGTGGTGTGGGACTGGACTCATGCTGAGTTCCGAGATGGAACTTTGAGTAGTAGCAAAATTATCATTCCTGTCTTCAGACACCATGGTTTCCATTGCTAACAGTTTAAAGATGTTCTGCATTCACCTCTGGGGTTTAAATCAGTGGACAGCCAGGAGAAGCACTTAGAAGTCATCCTGTCCGCCCACATCAGCAACAAAGGGATGAGAAACATGTCCATATCGCATTGCGCTCAAACGAGTTAGAGGAAAAAAAAGGCAGAGTCACTTATAGAGATATTTTGAAGGTGACAATCCTAAGGGTAGGTGTCTACCCTTTTTTATAGGAATGGAGTCATGCCCATATAACTCAATATCAAATGATATTACTTTTGATTTAATTTTCTTCAGAAAGTAGTATTATTCTTTCCAACAATATATTTCAACTAAAGTATGTTCGACTTAGTTAAATTTAAAACCAATATGAGACAAAGAATTTATCTTGACTTTTATGTTTTCCACCTAGTTGCAAAAATTTTTAATTTTTTAAATTTAACTAAAATATAATGACATCATTTGCCTCTACTTCTCCTCTCTCCTTTCTCCCATGTCCCCCCTCTATCTCCAATTCATGACCTCTTACTCTATAATTATTATCATTTACATATATAATCTTACGTTACTCGGTGACTTCTCTACAGATCCACTCTCCAATCTCCATTAATATTCTCCAAACCCCAGCTGGGGATGTTTCCCTCCTAGAGCATCAGTCCCAGAGTGAGAAGCCTTCTGTTCACGTGCCGTTCTGATTGAAGTGAGGTAAACTATCAAAGTCCATTTGCTGATCCTGAGGGACACCTGCATTGTTCAGGTCCCTAAGAGCAGAGATTGGAAACCATGGACTAGTACAGTTAAACACCCCCAGCCCAGGAGGATGCCTGGTGGACAGACTTTTCATTTGGGATCTCAACTGTAGATATTTCTAGGTCATTGGCATGGATTATCTAACAGGAGGCAGGCTACTTCTGTATCCCATAAACCCCTGTCTTAGTTAGGTTTTCTATTGCTGTGAAGAGTGTTACTAAGGAAGATATTTAATTGGGGCCGGCTTACAGTTTCAGAAGAGCCCATTATCATCATGGCAGGAAGCATGGCTGCAAGCAGGTAGACATGGTGCTGGAGAGAAGCTGAGAGTTCTACATCTACATTGGGATCTGCAGGTAGACATGGTGCTGGAGAGAAGCTGAGAGTTCTACATCTACATTGGGATCTGCAGGCAAACATGGTGCTGGGGAGAAGCTGAGAGTTCTACATCTACATTGGGATCTGCAGGCAGCAGAAAGAGAGAGCCACTGGGCCTGGTCTGAGCTTGTGAAAACTCAAAGCCTACCCCCTAGGACACACTTCTTCCAACAAAGCCACACCTCCTCCAACAAGGCCACACTTCCTAATAGTGTCACTCCCTATGGGTCTATGGGGGCATTTTTCATTCAAACCACCATAACCCTCAGCCTAGTCTTCGATGCACGCTAAAGTTATTGCTACAGGCGATGAGCATGTAAGGTTTAGCCTTTGAGTGTGTAAGATTTATTGTGGTTTTCTGTCATTCCCTCTTTCTGGTTTAGCTACGTGGACTTATTCCCCAGTTGCCCTCATACTTTCTGCAGGTTCTATCTCCTTTATTGTCTCTATAAATAATGGTGACTCTGAGGGTCCAGACTCAGACAGCTGATGGTCATACTCCTCCTGGAGGCCCATGGTCTTGTGCCTGCAGGAGCACACCTACAATGTACCTTTGTGCATTGATTTTCTATCAGGGTACGCTGGGAAATGTCTCCAGGATTTTGCTGCAGCTGACTCTGAGGATACACCTTTCCACTTCAATTAGCTCAGTCTAACATCGCTCTTGCAGACACACACAGAAGTTTGCCTCCTAGGTACGGTTGATATTAACCATGACTTCCCTCACCAGTTACGTTATGTGTAGGTAATCTTACACGGACTCTTTCCTGCTGGTCACAGAGGCCATTGACTGGGAACACCCTCACAGGCCACACTGAACTCCCATCTGTCAACTCAGTCCCTCTTCATCCTGTTCTTTATATCAACAAAGCTTTTATCAACTAGGGGCAACAATGATACTTCATATAGCCTTGCTCAAATCCCTCTCCCTGTTGTCTAAAATATGGCTCTTTTTCTCTCAGCCTGCCCTCCTAGATAAGGTTGCTTTTCCTCAGAGTTTGACTCCTCTTCTACAGCCAGCTCTTCTTGGTAGGAAACTGGGCACAACATTTCCTCGTTGCTTCCTTCCTTATATCTAGCTCTTTGTGTCCGAGCTTGACCCACGAAAGACCTCAACTCAAGCAGCAGTGGACAAACACCTTCAGGGCGCAAGTGGCTAATGAAAAGCAGAAGGTCCTAGCAGCCACGAGATCAGAATCCGTCGGGTTGGTGTGTGTACTGACTGTTCCTACGTCAACTTGACACACACACTAGAGTCATCTGAAATGAGGGAACCTCGGTTGAGAAAATGCCTCCATAAAATATGGGTGTATGGCATTTAAAAATTAGTGCTATGAGAACCCAGTCCATTGTAGGTGGGGCCATCCTTGGGATGGTAGTTTTGAGTTCTCTAAAAAGGCAGACTGAGCAAGCCACGGGGGAGCAAGCTAGTAAGCGGGACCGCTCTGTGGCCGCTGCATCAGCTGCTGCCTCCAGGTTCCTGCCCCATTTGAGCTCCTGTCCTGAATTCTTTTGATGATAAGCAGGAATATGGAAGCGTAAGCCAAATAAACCCTTTCCTCCCCAACTTGATTTAGGACAGAGCTCCTGGGAAGTGACATTGATGGTGTTTTCTGCCATGAATCAAACCAGCGATACATAGGTTGTTAGAGTGAGAGACAAAAAAGGGAAAGTCGAAGTAGCCATGAAGCAGACACTAGCAGTTAAGCCAAACACCAAAAAAGCTCATAATCAATAAATCTCAAAGGCTTCATTGAGTTTGCTGAAGAATGGAGTGTTCACAGGTGGAGCACTTCGGAAGAAGGAAAGGCAGTGCGAATAACTGAGAGGGGAAGACAAACAGTGACAGACACCATGCAGGTGACGGGCCAAGAGGATGAAGGTCTGCAGGGTGCGAACTCCAGAGCTGCAGTCTGCAGAAGGCGGAGCTGGAACAGGGTGTCTCAGTCACCTTTTCATCCTCAGCTGCACAACACTCAGCTCCCACAGCGGCGCCGCTCTCAAACCCTGAGGTTTGATTGTTGGTTTGTTTGTTTCTTTCATATGCTCCTCAGGGGTAAAAATGCAAGGTTGAACATTGAACAAAAGATTAATTCAGAGATGATCACGTAGAGAGAGACTCACTGGTCAGGATGCTGACAGATCAAAGGCCTGTGCTGAGGGAATCCTCCCCAGCCCCAGGGAGCACTGGTCCCAGAACTGTTCCTCTGTGTGTACTCCATCTTTCTAATGATTCCAATTCTACTCTTCTTCTGATACGTTTGTGTATGTTTGCATAAGGATGAAATTTTGTGAAATTTTAAGAACTGTTATCTCTTACGCTGGCTGTATTTCTGGCTTTGCTAGAGGAGTGAAGGGAAATGTTCAACATCCTTAGTCAGCAGAGAAATGCAAATCAAAACAACTCTGAGATTCCATTTTCCACCTCTAAGAATGGCCAAGATCAAAAACACTGATGACAGCTTATGCTGGAGAGGTTGTGGGGAAAAGGGAACACTCCTGCATTGCTGGTGGGAATGCAAGCTGGTACAGCCCCTTTGGATGTCAGTGTGACGATTTCTCAGAAAATCAGGAAACAACCTTCCTCAAGACCCAGTAATATCACTTTTGGGTATATATCCAAAAGATGATCAATTGTGCCACAAGGACATATGCTCAACTATGTTCACAGCAGAATTGTTTTTCATAGCCAGAACCTGGAAACAACCTAAGTGCCTCTCAACTGAAAAATGGATAAGGAAAATGTGGCACATTTACACAATGGAGTACTACACAGCAGAAAAAAATAATGATGTCTTGAATTTTGCAAGCAAATGGATGAAGCTAGAAAACTTCATTTTGAGTGAGGTAACCCAGACCCAGAAAGACAATTAACATAGGTACTCACTCATAAGTGGTTTTTAAACAAAGAAAACCAGTCCACAAATCACAATCCCAGAGAACCTAGACAACAATGAGGACCCTCAGAGAGACATACATAGATCTAATCTACATGGGAAGTAGAAAAAGACAAGATCTCCTGAGTAAATTGGGAGCATGGGGACCTTGGGAGAGGGTTGAAGGGGAGGGGAGAAAAAGGGAGGGGAGCAGAGAAAAATATAGAGATCAATAAAAAATAAATAAATTGTTTTAGGGCTGGGGATACAGTTCACTGGTAACGTAATAGCCTCGTATGAGTGAGGCCCTGCACTCATTCTTCTGAATGAATTTTAAGGGTTGCTCCCTCCTCTTTGTTGGATGTAATTATAATCCTCAATTAACCCCTACACCCAACATTATTTTTCGCTGTTTTTTCTTATCCTTTAAAAATATATTTTTATTTAAAGACATGTGTGTATGTCTTTTTCTGTGTGTACTGTCTGTATGACCTCTGCAGAGGCCAGAAGATGACCTTGGATGCTATGCTGGAGTTATTAGAGGTGCCTGGGAGCCACCTGACAAGGATTCTAGGAAGCAAATTTGAGTCTTATAGGACAGCCACAAGTGCTCATAACTACCAAACCATTTTCCAAGCCCCTTTTGCCTTTTCGTTTCAAAGGCATAGTCTATGTGTTTCCTTTCTGTTGCTTATTTTTGGACAAAATAATGGTTAGTAATGAAAATTGCTGGTGAGGGTTGCTTGAAATGGGGCATTCAAGAAACGGTCATCTTTGTCCACAAACCAAACCATATGTATGTATTTATATGTGTATACGTAATCATGTACACACACACATAATATTTCCAGGATTTGTTTGTTCCCTGCAAGGAAGTTACCATGCTCCCCAACCCTGTTGACAGTGTTCACAAGTGTGCAGAGTTGGGATCTTCTGTCCCGGGTGTCCAGAGTGGAGAAGGGCACACATACAGTGATCGCAAACATGCAGCATCTCTGAACACAGCGTACACAGGGAACGAGGGAAGAGCCAGAGAACAAACCTTTCTGAAGGGCCAAGGGTGTGGAAAGCAGCAGCTGTGATCTCTCTGAAGTGGCCCCTGACACATGGGCTTATTAAATTAAACGCATTGGCACAGAAATGCCGGTGGATGTCACGAATTGAATATGAATCAAGGACTTACATCCTGACTCATTCATGCATCAAGTTCTGTCTTTCTGGAGGTGACAGTTATATGATCTCCTTGACCTCAGTCTCTTTTGTGGTACAATCAGCATGCCCTTGAGCCTGCACACGCAGATCTATCCTGTTCACTTCTCTGGGGGCCTCATGGCTTTGCTCTCCATTTGTTTCTCAAAACTTGGCAGACTTCATGCTCCCTCCTGTGGAGCTAATACTCCGCGTGGAACTTTAGATGGTACATCTACAGCTCCGTCCGCCCTGAGCCCTGGATACACTGAAGGAGCCGTGATACACAAAAGAACTGGGAAGATACGGGGAGACTAAAGAAAACTCTGCATTTCAGCATGCCTAGAAGCCGATTATGGGGAGAAGCCAGGTCCCCTTTCAGCTGGACTCTGCAGGACAGGCAGGGAACTTGAGTCTCCTCTTGTACTGGTTGCGACACTCTGATGGTTTGTACCCTGAGGATGGCTGCATATGGACTGAAGGTGTAGTCTACACAGACACAGCTAGCTAGGGTCAGGATTCAGATTCAGGCACGCACAGCTCAGGCCAGCAGGAACACAGCGGCTATCCTAAACACTGTGCTGACACTTTTAGTATACCTTTTCCATGACTGAGCCTCCCACAGCCAGGTCCTTGAACCTCATGTCTATCCAGGGACACTCTGGGTGTTGGACCAGGGCCATGTCAGTCAGCAGGGATCTATCCTCTAAGATTTTCTCAGCGAAGTCATATTGTCTCCTTCCTGACACATCATCCATAACCTGCCTCTGGGATTGCTTGTCCAGGTTGCATTGGAGATTCTATCTCAAGGTTGTTTCTCCAGAGACTGTCTCTGTTAGAGCTGCCGAGAAAGCATTCTAATCACCGCCCCTGTGGCTATTGACATTATTGCCCCAGAACTATGGGTTTGATAACCATATTACAGTAAGCATAGATCTTCACATCTGTGATGGAAAGACAGAAAGACATCATTTGTTGTGCAGGGTGTTGCAGGGTCATTGTTGAGGGCATAGTGAACTAAGCAACCGCAACATGGCTTCACGGTGGCAAGAAAGCTGGGGTTCCTGGCGTATCAGTCAGAATTCTCTGGACTAATGGAAGTTACAGAATCTCTCTCTCTCTCTCTCTCTCTCTCTCTCTCTCACACACACACACACACGCGAGAATGATTCACAGATTCACAGGCTGTGGTTTTACTAACTAACCTATAAATTGAAGGTTCGTGATGTCTCGGCTGGTCTTCAGTGAATGCTGGAATCCCCAGGAAGTAGACTCTAATGCCAGTGAATAAACTGACTTGCTAGTGAGGGTGAGAGAATTTCACCAAAAAGCAAAAGCTTCCTTTGTTTCCAGGTATGGCCCAGATTAAAGGTGTGTCTTCCCTCTTAAAAGATCTGGATTAGAACTACATCTTCACACTTGAAACTAAGCAAAAATCCCTCACAGATATACCCTCCATTTCCAGGTTCTAGTTAATTCCAGATGTAACCAATTTGACTACAAAGAACAACCATCGCAGCTGGTCTTAAAGAAAATGGTGGATTTGTTTCAAGGAATCATGGGCTGGCAAGGAGTCTTAAACACAAGGGATCCTGTGTTTAAGAACGAGCAAATGCCATACACTGATGTAGGGTTGATGGAGGTAGACTGGGGAGGGGAATTTGTGGTCAGGCCTTTCTAGAACATTCTGGTTGTTGCTGTCAAGGACACACAAAGTTAGGGTCTGGGATGAGGACGAACACTGTGGTGGGTGCGATGAAGGCTTGTGATGGGGGTTCTGGTAGGTGTGGCCCCTTTGGCCATGCATTTGCCTGTTTGGTTGCCATCCGCATGAGCAAGTCTATGGCGTTCAGACACATCAGCGCCCCACTGGTCACCCGCCCTGCTCTTCCTTACCTTCATCAGGGAAAGTGATGAAGGACTCATCTTCTCACATCCAGGAAACAGGATCAGTGAAAACTCCCCGTGGGACGCGCTGGACCAAGCGCACGGGTAGATGGATGTCTGGACGCACACAGCTGGTTTTTCTCTTGCATCATACGATATTCCGACAATTAGAAAGCACACATTTCTTCTATCAATCTTCTCTTGCTAAAGGTGCTGAGGGTGTCTGAGACACCCCTGTGAAACTGAGGGGTGTGGAGGGGCCTTCCGGTAGGAACTTGCTGCCAAGCCATCCTGGCTTTCCAACGGGATCTCTGGCTCGGCTCCATTTACAACTTAGCCCCAGCTCTGTCATCTTTTGGCTTTGAGTCCTTGGACAGTGACATATCAGACTAACAATCACGTGTTCTCCTTAGGGGTGACTCAGTGGACCCTGTGAGTCTTCTTAGACCTCTCCATGCCTGTTAACTGAATCCTGCATCCTCGGAACTGAGGGGGTGGAACCCCTAACAAGTTAAACAGTTCTCCTATAGCACATGGGTTAGTGAAGCTGGGGCAAATCTGAGCCGAGGGTCCCAAATGAGAAAATCCTCCAGAGAAAACACAAGACAGGGAGAGAGAAGGGCCGGTCCAGATAGAGACAGAGATTGGAGGGTGTCACCATAAGCTAAACTGATGGGCTGCTGGCAGAGCCCTGGGGGAACCAGCCGGGAGCTGTCCTGAGTGAGCAGGGACCTGCCAGCACTTTGATTCCAGTCTGCTTTGCTCTAGAGTCCCGAGGAAACAGTTCATACTGCTGGAAGCTATCCATTTCATGGTCATCTGTTACGGTTGCGCTGGGAAGCAGCAGAGTGTAACACATAACACTGCCCGAGCACTCATGGATCAAAGCAAACCAAAGCCAGGCACTCTGGCGAGCTCTTCCCAAGGAAGCCTGTCAGATGTGACCATGGCTCAGCAAACAAACAACTATAAAGTGCCCACCTCGAGCCAAACATGTCTGTGCTAACCATAGAAGGAAACCTACTGACCCCTGATTGCCAACTGGTTCAAGTAAGCCCCTTTGTGCCAGAAGACACTACCCATAGAGCAGTCCAACTCCCTGTGTAGTGGGTCACTGGGATTGAGCCTGGCAGGTGTGGGCTGCTCTGTGTAGCTTCCCTATGTCTTGGCAGAATCCTAAATCCCCATCCCTCTCACTTAGTAACAAAAAGAATCTTGAAAATTTGGGTCCCCTCCCCTCTTATCTTTATCTGTACAACTTCCTCCCTGCCATCTCAAGACAAAGGGACATGTCATATCGGCAAGCACCAAATGGAGACCCTGTCCCTGTGTCACCTGCTCATAATGACACCTCTCCATCCCCAGGTGGCACGGTGGCCTCCTGTTCCTTTCAATATTTTTCACATTGTTACGACCTGAAGAGACATTAAAGTCACACACTAGTCTCTAACTTTCTGGGAAAAAATAAAGTTTATTTTAATAGTTTTACAAAATAGAAAATTTCATTTCTGCTAATACTTATAAGAATAAAAATAGAATACAACGCAAGCAATAAAGACTTTGAAACCATCTGATCAGCAGATTGTGCATGGCAAACATTCAAATCTAAGGGACCGATAACAGATTTATGGTATGGATCTGGTCTCATCCCCTTCAAAGGACATTCTGCTCAGCCCAGGAGGAGAAATATTCCTGGCCTGGAGGTTCTGGAAACTGGAGCGGCTGTGTGGCTACTTTCCACCCGCAGTCCTCTGCTGCCCTCTGGTGGCAGACACTTGAAGTGCTGGAGTAAGATACTCTTTTATTGCCAAAGAGGCTCAAGCAAGGTCACTTGCCTGGAACCGGGCCACATGGTCTAAGCGAGCATCCTCATTGCATGATGATGCCCTCTGCCTCTGGGCATCACTTGCAGTCTTGAGTCTTGCTTGGCTGGGTGCCGAAATCTCGGTGGAGACCTCCAATTGCCGCACACCGCGCCCCCGTGTCTGCGCTCTGCACGCTGGCACCTAGTTCGCGAGCTTCGGGCAAGGGGGCTGGAGATTAAAATACAGACAGACGCACACAGACAGAGAGACAGCGACATTCATCCTTGAATTCCCCAAGAATGCCCCCTTTATTGTGTTCAGGGGCAGATTATATAGAGATAGCCACGCCCCAGCCAAACCCACCAGAAACCACTCTCCTGCCATCAGGAACTCCTGAAGGTCTCGTGCTCAGAGCAGCTGTAGGCACTCAGATCAGGGGATAACAAGTTGTTTACAAGAAATTCAGGATCTGGGGGTCTCAATGCTCCCAACAGCTGGGGAATGATTTCATGACCAGCAAACATAAAAGAAGGACTGTAGGAGCCACTCAGTGGATTCATCCTCCTACTCTGTTGGCGTCTGGAGAAAGGGTCAACACCTGAAGGGATTTGCTTTGGGCAGAGGGCTTATGATAGTTCTGAGAGTTTATTTGAGGAAACCCTCAACGGTGCTCGCTGTTCAAGCTGGGGCCACACCTTGACCCTAAGATTAGGTTCAGCCAGCCCAGAGGGATGGGACTCCCTACCCCGGGTCTCCTCCCTTTGAAAGTACTGGTGTTCCATCCTCCACCAAGGCCACCTTTCCATCAAAGTCAAGACCCAGGTTTCTTGAGAGGAAGCATGCATGGGGAATTCTAGTCTGCCCATGAGCAGAGAGGGACGTTGAGTGGTCTCGTTCTTATTACCAACGGGCCCTCCACAGTCCACAGCTTTCTGACCACAGCTTGGAGGTGTTGATCTGTCAGCCTCATCTACTGAGTGCCGCAGCTTCAGAGACCTGAGGATCAGTGATCTGTTCTGACTCGGACTCAGCAGACTCTCCCAAGAACAGTCACAGGGCTAGTGAGCTGCTGTGTGGACACTTAGAAAGGGAACCCCAGAGATATGACTAATAAAGCCTGCTTATAACCAACAGGGTGGGCAGAGCCAACAGTTGCCCAGTCAAAAGTAGGCAGTTTACTGCAGAGCCCTGGACACATTCCTTTCTGTGGGTGCTGGGCTTCGATCCCCACCTGTCCCTGCTACTCAAATTGCACCTGGGTTACCCATACTGTCCCTGTTAGGAATCTTCAGTTGTCAGGGATCCTGCTTAGCCTATCACCAAATGCCACTGTTGGAAGAAAACAAAACAAAATAAAACAAACAAAAAATGTCTCTTTTCAACCATTAGGAGGAAAAGTTGATTTGATGAGAATACTATAAAGAAAAGCATGAGAAAACGACCCTGTAGCAGCTCGCTTTCTCTTGGTCAGCACACACGCAGCTCTTCCATGATCAGCCATCTCCCTCACAAACAACTGGCTTCTCTCTGGCGTCATCTGGGGAGCTGGTTGACAACACCCACGTGGCTCAGTTTCAAGGTAGGGGAGCCTGGCACTACTGGGGGGATGGAAGGGTTGGACGGATAGGAAACCCACAGGAAAGCATCCCCCTCTTTGGAACTGCTGACCCTAGCCATCCCACTCCCCACCGACTGACCAACGCTGATGTGGGCACCTGCCAGAGAAGGAACCTGAAGACTTCCCAGTCCGGCTCTGAACCTTTGGGAGACAACTTGGCGAAAAGCCCCGGGCAATGGGAAGGCAGGCTGTGTTTCTTTACTCCCAGCAAGGCAGGAGGCCCAGAGCCAACGGCTTTGTCAGCCACTGGTTCATAGAGCCCAGAAAACTCGTTAGCCAAGAATTCTTTCCCCGATGCTGTAACAACCCACGAGAAAGGTTCTCTGGGCAGATGAATGGCATCAGTAACTACAGCAGGCAGCTCGTGGGAGAGGCTGTGCTTCTTTTTAAAGCCTTCGAAGATCCTCTGCCAAATGGAAGCCATTGCAGGTGAGACTATAAAGAGCAAAACCCAAGCAAATATTTATACATGTGAAGACGAAGGTCGATAGGAGAGTGTGCCCATCCTGGCCGTGAACTGCTGCTTGCAGGTGACTGGGTCAAGGCAGCGTGGGCCGTTGCCAAGGAGACTGGCCCCGAGAATCAGCAGCCAACGCTGAGCAGCGGCAGGAATCACTGTCTTTATTCTGCAGATGAATACCTCCTGCAACAAGGCAGGAAAACAAGAACAAAACACTGCTAATTAAACAAACATCAAGCAAAGCCTGGAAAACTTTTGCTGAACTCCCAGGCACTTGGGCACTTGCTAAACTCAAAGCCTCTGTCTTATTGTCTAATCCCTAGACAAAAGCACCAGGGTTAGCATTAAGGCAAGAGAAGTAATTTTTCAAAAGCACAAGTTACAGAGGGGGCTCTCTCTCTCTCTCACACACACACACACACACGTGCCTGCAGTTATATGTGCGCATGCTCAGCTCACTGCTGAGGGTGGTTACATAACTGGATAGCAGATCAAGATACTTGCTGCCTTGGCAGACAACTGAAGGGCTCTTTCACTTCTAACTGGCAAAGATCTTACGATTTTAAGCCTTTTGGTACACATCTGTGCTTACTCCTGTGTCCTCTCAGGTTCCTTTTAAACGTTGTACAGGAAGGTTAGTCAGCTGGAGATTCAGTGTGCGGGTGGCAGAGTGGCAGTGTGAGCGTCCCTGCATTGTCCGGTGAGCATGGCGCTAGCCCTGGCTGGCCTCTGGGGAGCCACACAGGTCTCACCGCCCACGAGTCTCCTGCTGAGCGCTGGCGGTAAAGCTGAGTTTTAGTACCAGGAGAGAGACCATTACCTCCTGCTCAGGGAGAGCCGAAGTCCCAGACTGCTGCTTTGGGAAAGTGTACACTCTGAACCACCTGAATCACGATGGCTGAGTCTCTCCACCACAGGCCCATGATGTCCTACTAAAGAGGAGGAAACACATGCAGGGCCTCAGTCACGTGTGCAGAAACACCTAGCTCAGTACCATAAGGCCAGCCCACCCAGACCACTGCCCCGGGAGCCAGTCTTGGTGGCTGGCACTGTGACAACAGTCTGTGATTTGGACAACTGCATTGAGCTTCTCAGTAGCATATTCCCCCACTTTGGGGAGAAGATCTCACTGTTTTATGCACGGCAGTGCATCAGCACTGAACTCAGAGAGGTCTCTGTAACGGTGGCTGATCTCCTCTGCTGCAGAGGGCTGGCATTTCAGACGAGGCTGCTTAGTCTCTTCACCTCTGCATAAACCTTTGCTTTCAGAGACTCAGAATACCATATTTACAGAAGGCTCAATATTGTGAGCATTCTTCCTTGGTTCAATGACCTATAGAAGTCCACAGCCATCAATGAAGAGGGGGCTTAGAGGGCGGTCTAAGCCTGCGTTAGAGTGGGGAGAACAACGGGAGGACAAGGAAGCAAGCTCACAGGACACTTGAAGGCAATGGCTTCCCTAAAGAGAGAGGAAAAGAAGACATCGAGTCAGATGGGTGGAGAGCGAGGGAGGATCTGGGAGTAGATGAGGGAGGAGACGCTATTTACTGCTTTAATTGGTGGTGTGAACCTGAGTGGAGCCAACAAATTAGGCCGACTGAAGACTCATGAAATAGCCAATAGAGCGTGGGGCTATTTTAGCCTCTAAGAGTTAAGAAGAATCACACGAGTAAGGGGTTCAATCACGAGGACAAGCTGCACATGGCAAAAATATGTTTTCCATAGAGGCGCATAAACAACCAACAAGGCCCAGGCATAAAGAATAAGCTAAGGTAAACTCACTCCTGTCTGCTACACCTGGGAGGGGTACAAGAGCACCGAGGTCACAAGACTCCTATTTTCTCGGAGTTTTCTCACAAGCACTCAGAGTTCTCCTCTCCCAACTTCATTCTTGGATCGTGTTCAGACAGGAAACTATGCTGAAAATGTAGTATAGGGAAAACAATTATTTTATTGAAAACTGAAGTAAGTCTGGGGCCAGAGAGATAGATCAACAAGAACACTTGCTCTTGCAGAGGACCAAGGTTCAGTCCCAGCAACAACATGGTTGCTGTCAAGAGCTTATAACTCCAGCTGGCTCTAGGGGATCAAATGCTCCCCTGTGGCATCTACAGGCACTGCATATATGCTCACACACACAGAGATACCCCCCACAGAGAGAGATTAAAAATTAAAAACATAAGATTGTGATGCAAATATTCTCCTCCAGTCCTAACTCCAGTTACAGTGTTGGGCACAGGAGCACACAAAGGGACATGGACACAGGACTGCCACAATTGCTGGCCGGCTCAGAGCTGGAGAGGTCTGCAGTGGCTGGATCACTGTGATTCAGACAGAGGTGGTCTTCTTCCTGGCGTAGCCAATCAAGACAGCAATATGTTTTCAGGGAACACAATGAACTGAAGAATAAAGAGAACGATTCACTTGGGGATTTTGAGAAAGAGCAAGAAGGAAATGATTAGAAATAAAATTTGTCCAGTCATCTTGCTCTTTGTATTTTAAAGAGATTAATCTGGTTTAAGTGAAAGTATTGTCATTCAGAGACCACATACATCCCCAGCACACAAATCTCAAGACTAACAAAACCCTTCACTTTAGACAAGAGTGGTCTCTTTCCCCCAGGTGTTCTGTAAGGCCATGGAGACTTTCCTTGGTAGGCAGCGGCCTCTTGTGGTCAATAGAGGGCTGCAATGAATGGCATACCACCTGGGAGTGGGCGAGTTTTAAGTACATCTTAAATATCTTCTTGTTTATAACACTTACGTGTAACATTTTTATCTAAAATGTATGGTTCAGAAAGCAAAGTCATTTCACCCCGTTACTACAGAGCCAGTTATCAGGTGGGATGCTGGCAACCTCGGACTGATGCCCTGCTGGGTGTTAGACAGGATTTCATTGGATGGCGTGTGTGTGTGTGTGTGTGTACCTATGTGTGTGTAATGCATGTGTGTGCATATGTGTGTGCATGATGGATGCATAGTGCATATGTGTGCACATGAGGTGCCTCAGTGAGTAGAAGCCAGAGGTCTGCACTGGGTGTCTTTCCTTGACTGTGCCTTCTCTTTGCCTCCTGCACTAGAGTGATAGACACGCACCACCCCCGTTAGAGACACGCAAGACCCCAGTTACAGACACATGCCACCTCACTCAGTGTTTTGCATGGGTACAGAGGATCTGAACTCAGGTCCTTGTGCTAGTCCCTTGGCTGATTGAACCCTATAATTTACCTGTTTCATATGACTCTCTCTCTCTCTCTCTGTCTCTCTCTGTCTCTCTCTGTCTCTCTCTGTCTCTCTCTGTCTCTCTCTGTGTGTGTGTGTGTGTTTGTGTGTGTGTGTGTGTGGCTCCCTCGTAGAAGTCAGAGTACCATTTTACACGGTGAGGTCTCTCTTTCTCTCAACGATTTCTGTGGCTAAACTCAAGTGGTCAGCCTTGTGTAGCAAGATCGTTAACTTACTGGCCTTACGTCTTATTTTAGTTTGTATTGAACTAAATGAAGTAAATGAAGGGGGAAATCGGGTTTAAATATCACATGAGATCCTCAGCAAAGCGCAGAACACAGTGGATCCAGGCTACAGCAGGTGCCCACTCAATGCTGCGTTTCCCTTGGGAGCTTTTGGTTCTCTGTCGCCCCAGAGAACAGGGTTCCTGGTTTCACAGTACTTCTTCTGGGGTTCAGGGCTGAACCTCTTGGGATGGGCTTAGTTATGACCTCACCTTTAACATTTTACCAACCCAGAAACATCACAATGCTTGGCTGACTGGACCATAGAGGTTCCTCTTGCCGGCTGTGTGCCAGTCCAGACAGCTGTGAACTACCCACAAGAGCGGTAAGCTATAGGTCTAGACCTGAAATTCTCTCTCAGGTACGTGTTCTCTACCAATTAATCACTTTGCTCTCTAATTGGTTGCTATGTGATATGACTACAATACAAAGCATCTTGGACGAATGAACGAGTTTATTTCAGCTGACATCTCCCAGGACACTCTCCATCACTGAGGGAAGACAAGGCAGCAGCCCAAGGAAGGACCCTTGAGGCAGGGACAGAAGTAAAGACCCTGGAGGAGCCCTGCTTACTGGCTTGATCCCCATGGCTTGCTCAGCTTGCTTTCTTACACAACTTCCAGAGGGATGAGACCACTCACAATAGTCTTGACTCTCTTATACCAACAATTAATCAAGAAAATGCTCCACACGCTTGCCTACATGCCAGTCTGATGGAGACATTATTTCAATCCAAGTTAATACTGCCCAGATGATCCTTGCCTCTGCCAAGTTGGATTAAAACTAAACAGCTCACCACCCATTCTGAGGGAGAAATCATTGTCCTGGATGTACGAATGTCTGACAGCTAGACCCTTCTTTGGCCAGGTCCATATAGTGCCAAGCACACACACTACCATGATGCCGGGCACACTCTCTGCCATAATGTTGGGCTTACTGTCCACTGTGATTGTGATGGTGTCCATGGTTTGAGTCTTTGGTTGTCCCTTGTTTTACGAGGAGACACTTGAACTCCAAAGAAGAGATACTAGGAGGTGCGGTTTGGGGGACATGAGAAGACTATAGGATTCTACGTTTCATAAATGAAGTTAGCAAGCTTATAAAAAACACCACAGAGAGCCGACATGAGGACACACCAAGGGTCACCAGGTGTGAAACAGAAGCCAATATGAACAGAACCCCAAATCTTTCATTTTTCCACTTTGTTCGGTCCAGGCCTGCACACCTAGGGAATGATCCCGCCCGTGATGAAGACGGCTCTCTCTACTACGATTAATGTAATAAATTAACCTGGCTGTGTGTAATCTCGACAATCATGCCCAGACATCCATCTCCAGGTGGGGCTAGAGTCTGCCAAGCTGACAACAATACCATCACATTGGGCAAATGTTGGGAGCAGTGAGACCCCAGATCCTGAATTTATTGTAAACAACTTGTTTTCCCCTGATCTGAGTGCCTACAGCTGCTCTGAGCACGAGACCTTCAGGAGTTCCTGATGGCAGGAGAGTGGTTTCTGGTGGGTTTGGCTGGGGCGTGGCTATCTCTATATAATCTGCCCCTGAACACAATAAAGGGGGCATTCTTGGGGAATTCAAGGATGACCCGTGTCTCTGTCTCTCTGTCTGTGTGTGTTTGTGTATTTAAACCTCCAGTTCCCTTGCCCGAAGCTCAGTAACTGGGTTCAAGTGCACTGAACGGGGGCGCGGTGCGCTGCAGGCAAAGGCACATCAACCCCCGTTCCTGTCATAACCTAAAAGGCACAGGCCCAAGGATTAACAATGTACATTAGTGTGAGTCAAGAGAATGATCCTGAAAAAATGAATAGGTTCATGATGTGGGCAGACCACCTTCTCCAAAGATGTCTCAGGGCACAGGCAAAGGCAGTAAGGGCCTCAGGGAGTGAAAGCCATTCATCAGCTGACCATGAGGCGGGGACACTGTCCTGGAAGGACCCTTGTAGTAGTACACACACCCTAGTGAGGCAGTGTGAGCTACAGGTGACTTCCCAATGTCACCTTAAATATGTGAAGGCACCCTGGACTAAAGAAAGGTGGCAGTCTCTGAAGACCGGGAAGCTGACAGAAACAGCCATGCCTGAACATCTCTGAGGAGGCTTCTCTTCTGTTGACACTTCAGTCCCGTGTCCTGTGCCTCCATGGGGTGATGGTTGCCTGCCTCTGGGCCTGGGAGCCATGTCATGTGATCCAGCAGTGACAGGAAGCCATAGAGCCGACACTCATGACAGCAGCACCCTTCCTGAGAAGCTTGTAGCTAGCAGCTATTTATTATTATGTGATTAAAGTTATGATAAATTCTATAATATGTTCACTATAATTATGAACTCATGAAAACAAATTTAGGGAAAATGTTTGGAGATGAACTCTTGTGTAATAAATTCTGCTCTGAATACATTCACCAAATTAGCTCACTCTACCATCTAAGTATGAAAAATAAAGGCGATAATTTATGAACTACGATAGGATTTTAACGTGCAAAAGTGCAGCCCCTTGATGCACAGGGAGGTGTAGCATGTGATGAATTTGGGTTTGTTTTCTATTGGCCAGGAGAGGGCACTCCGAGCTAAACTTTGGAAGGCGGTGTGGTTGGTTTTAAGTTAGGACAGGAGCAAGAGCTGGGTTTTCCTACCTCATCTATTTAGTAAAAGCACGGGTGATGTTTTACAAACCACAGATGAATGTTAGCTTCTGCTAGCGCCCACCAAGAAGGCGCAGGACATGTTGATCACCCCCTACCTACTCGTCCAGTGCGTTCATTCCAGACATTCAGAAGCCACCTGGAGAGCGTAGGAAGAAATAGGTTTAACATTTTTCATGAATGTTGGCTGAATTTTTGGAACAGGCTGGGACCCATCCATACAAGAAATATTTTGGGGATGGGAATAAATTCCAAATGATTTAATTCTTTACGATTCCCTTTGAGAGAGGCCAGATATTTATTTCTCACAGCAACCACTGTGCTTGGCTAGAAGACTTGAGACCATGGTGGAGGTGCACACCCCCAAGTGGAGGTGTGTGCACCCCCAGATGGAGGTGTGAATGCTGATAAGTGCCCCAGTTGCTTTAGTTACACATACGAGAGCCTGGGTTTTGTTTGTTTGTCTTGTCTTGTCTTGTCTTTAACTGATCCAACAAGAAGCCCCATCTCCAAGGTCACAGTTTGAGGGTTCGTTTTGCGGTCTCAGGGCCCTTGGCCTCATGGATTCTCTAGCTGCGTTTGGGGGCAGGCACCACATTCTGACAAGTAAGAACCGAACAGTTGAGAACTATGAAGAGAATACACAAGCTTACCTAAAAGTCTTGATGAATATATTAATGAATCATAAAACATAAAACCCTGACAGCTTCTAGATGAAGCTGAAGTGGCCCAAGAGGCAGCATTCCTTTGTACGTGTTAAATCGTGCATATCTTGAATTCTATGTAGGATGGTTAAAGTTGTCAAATTACAAATAATTCTTCTATTACATAAAATTGGAACCCTATAGTCTGATTCCATGTAAAGAGGGGTGGTGGAAACTCTTTTGGAAAATAAGGACATATTGGGTATAAAACGCCTTGTCATGCAGTCATGCCCAGCGGCCTTTGGCACACAGGAAAGGAAGCTGTTGTTCCTACTTCAAACTCATTAAAACATATGTGTTTGTGTGATGTGAATAACAGCCTGTATTACTCGAGGAAGATGCAATCTCAAAGTGATGGGATGATGGCAAAATATCAGGAGGGAAACCGCATCTGCTAGACACTTAGTCTGCATTAGTCCATGGTCCTTAAGATGGTTGTCACCTTCTCCTAGTGACTTTCCCTCTGAGACAGTCAGCTTCGGTTTGATTACTGTGTGTTTGCAGAAGATGCGATCCCAGAGTCCTCATGCCTGCCGCCCACACCGAAGCAGAAAACAGACACCAGAGGGTCTACAAAGTTGAGGTGCAACAGTAGGTGTCTGTTTATAGAAGTTAGAAGCAGGGGGAAAATATATACAGAGAGCAGAATCTACAGGAGGATTAGGCCAGCAGAAATTAGAGAGCAAACAAGACAGAAGCAGAAACCCATGAAATGGGTGTGGCACCCACTCAGTCTTGCTGTTGAGGGAAACTTATCCTGGGTAAAATCCTTTTGATGGTTTCTGGTACACATCAAGTCCTACACATATGTGCTGATACCCCCATGACAGCAATTTTCCTTTACTGATCTTTGCTCTGTCATTTACATTCACACAATGGGAGCAACTGAGTGAATCACTGGTGTACGGCATGGAAGGGAACTGAGGTGTAACCTGTGTTTCTGTTCATCTGCTACCCTTTCCCATCGCTGCCATTGGTTCTTATGCGCACCAGCACCTGCTGTAGTTGCTTCCGACCAGGAAGCACTGTTGTGTGCTCTGAGAGCTACGCCAAAGCCTGGGCTTTCTGTCACTCAATAGCTCCTGATTCTGGGTGACTCAGGGGTGAGAACTCTCTGATGGTGACTTTGAGTATGAAGAAACAGGTGACTATGGAGTCGTCAGGACAATGGCTGCACAGCTTACCCTGCCTTCTGCCACTCTTCCATTGGTTTTCCCCAAGGAAAAAATGAGTGTGTGTTGGGAGCAGTGAGATCCCAGATCCTGAATTTCTTGTAATCCCCTGATCTGAGTGCCTACAGCTGCTCTGAGCACGAGACCTTCAGGAATTCCTGATGGCAGGAGAGTGGTTTCTGGTGGGTTTGGCTGGGGCATGGCTATCTCTATATAATTTGCCCCTGAACACAATAAAGGAAGCATTCTTGGGGAATTCAAGGATGACCCGTGTCGCTGTCTCTCTGTCTGTGTGTGTCTGTGTATTTTAACCTCCAGCCCCCTTGCCCGAAGCTCGCGAACTGGGTGCCAGTGCACAGAGCGCAGATACGGGGGCATGGTGCACAGCAAGTGTGTCCTTGTTCATTATCATCCTGGCTTGGGGTCCTGGGTGGAAATGATTGTGTTGTCATTCTTGTTCTAGAAGTTCAGCTTGCCCCCACCCAAGAAGTGTAATGTCAATAATTCTAGTGCCAGCTGTTTGAGTAGCTCTCTATTCTGGACCTGAGAAGATTTACATCTGTGTTTAATACTTTAAGTCTTAAAAGGAAAAGTTGTGAATTAGCCTTCAGGAATTGTCTATGGAAATACAAAAATGTCAGCAGACAAGCCAGACCATTCCATGTAGGTTAACGTTCCAGGATTTTTGAGGTATCAGTTTGCACAGTCAAGGAATTGTTTGGGGGAATCTTGACACTGGTGCCTGAAGTCAAACATCGTGATTTGATAAATCAATACCGTGGGGTGACAACACAGAGAAAGAGCTGGTCACCTTTTTTTTTAATATTTATTTATTTAGGATACAATATTCTGTTTGCATATATGCCTGCAGGCCAGAAGAGACACCAGACCTCATTACAGATGGTTGTGAGCCACCATGTGGTTGCTGGGAATTGAACTCGGGTCCTTTGGAAGAGCACACAATGCTCTTAACCGCTGAGCCATCTCTCCAGCCCCCAGCTGGTCACCTTTTTATCAGGGTGAAGAAATGAAAGAAAATCTGACATCCTCCTGACAGTACTGAAAGAGTTCTGGGTTCATCATGCACTCTCCCGTCAAGAGCAGAATCCGGTCTCAGGCAGCAGTGTATACCAATAACCAGGCTGGCGAGGTGAACAAGGAACCAGGGTTTATTTGTTTAGAACCGAAGAGACAGCGAATATTCATGATGACAGAGAAGGGTTGGCACACTGTCGTGATGACTACTGGGAGGGGGGTAACTGTGAGGACAGTCATGAAGAGTTTTAAGGGCGCTTGTATCAAGAGATATGGTAGGGCTGGAGAAGTGGTCGAGAGTTAGATAGCCTCCAGGGAACTGTGCAGGAGCCACTGAAAACAGAGAAAGACAGGTATGCGAATATCCAACGGGCATCCCTAGAGCTCAGTGATAGAAGTCAAGGATGACATAAGTAGCTCATACCCTACAGAGCACAGGAACAAGGCGAATGAGGCATGAGTATAGCTAATCCCAAGGTCTGCATTATTGGTGCCACATCGCCCTGGGAGCCCTTTACCTCTGACTAGCTTGGGTTCTACACCAAGTAGCTGGAGAAGAGACTATGGGGTGAAGTACCGAGGACCAGCAGTCTAGGGAGTTGTCTGCTTTCCTGCATTCCCACACCCTCTCATGTCTGAAGTTTGAGACTTTTCTATACTGACTTCCACATCAGAAAAACTTCATTAAGAAAATCTTGATTTTTCCATAGGAAAAAAAAAGTCATCCAAGGTCATAGATGATAATCAGTTACTTATTCCAAAATTCCCAGTGTCCTGCAAACTTTGGCCTCTCGGGGATCTCTCTTAGCAAGATCAAGATGACCTTCATGCCTCCTGAAAATCAATTTAGTAGGTAATGAGAATCTTCCCACGAGTTTGATGTGCTGCCCTCTCTCGTGCTAATAAGGCACCCAGGAAAGTCACTTTAACTTATAGCTGCATCTTACCTATAAACTGTATATAATCCTTAACATTGCCTCATAGGATTCAGTCTTATTAAACATATCCAATCTAGACAACATCTCAATGTTACAATTATTCAGCCATTGATATATTGACTCAAGTAGCAAAAAGAAAAATAACAAGATGTAAATTTGCCAATCCAAAATACCAATAACCAGGTTTCAGAATATAAACCCTGGCCTGAATGTTACCTGTCTTCTTCACGTGGGAGTGGTGTGAAGAGAGTCATTGGGCACTGTTTCCCTTGACAGGGAAGACTGCTGAGGACTCACAGGGAAGGTGCGGAGATGCCTGTGCGTCTCATTCTTCCGTGTAACGCAGATCCCTCTACGGCTTTAACCTGAGAGTTAGGGAGAGAGTTTGCCTTCTCCCTAAAGTCCATAGGAAACTGAATCTTTATCCACATGTTCCCTTGACCCTGACTCCGGCGTGATACATGTGCTTTTCCTTTCTGGTTTCCTTATTCAGATACAAGGTGAGCTGCAGGCAGTTTTGGATGGTGGTATTATCAAAGTATTTAACGATTTACAAAGTCATGTGGTCTCCCTCTGCTTACTTGCTTTAATGTGGTCATTGCTGGTCTACCAGCTACCATACAAACCTGTTTTGAAGTTGATGAATTGTGTGGTCACACAAGCCTGTCACATCAGTTTACGAAGACACCTAGCATAACGAGAAGTGACCTGGTGGAGTACATCAATGTCTACAATGGTTTATTGCGGCCGACACTGATAGAATGTGTGGTTTTCCCATTGGATATTACTAATTAGAACTGCGTGTGTCAGGTTTCAGGTCCATAAGGAGAGACTAGAAAGGGTGTGATAATGAATAAAGAATTTGAATAAAAACAAGTGCCCGTGAATCAAGCCCAAATACAACCTGTGTGCACACACACATTACACAGTTTCCTCTCCTGCAACATGTGTGCACATACACACACTACACAGTTCTGTCTCCTGCAACCTGTGCATGTACACACACACACACACACATACACACTGCACACTCTGTCTCCTGTCACCTGTGTGCCCACACACTACACAGTATTGTCTCCTGGAATCTGTGTGCGTGTGCACACACACACATACTATACAGTTCTGTCTCCTGCAACCTGTGCACACACACACACACACACACACACATACACACACACACACTACACAGTTCTGTCTCCTGCGACTTCCAGGAAGGAAGAACTGACCTGGGGCTGACAGACCATCATTCCTCTGCAGCAACAAGGGTGAACCCAAACAGTGCAGAATTTTCATCTTTCTTGATGACACATTCAGATTCAGGAGGTACTGCTAAGTGAGATGACTGTGGACAGAAGTGGGGATCTCCTATGTGTCTTTTGACACACAGAAGGAGTTCAGCCATGGAACACAATGGCTATGAGACTCTGGTTCCAGTGTCTCCAAATCCAAATAAGACCCTCCTTCCTCAAGCCCTTGCAGCTGCCCCGCTCCTGTTGCAAACACCACTGACCTACTAGCTGCCATGGAAGGTCCTTGTGTTTGGAGAGTTTATAAGAGACAATGAAATAGTGGTGTTGTAAACAGTTCCAACCCCTCCCTCCCTTTCAACCCCTCCCTCAATATCAACCCCCTCCCTTTCAACCCCTCCCTTCCTTTCATCTCTCCCTCTCTTCTTCCTCTCTCCCTCCCTCCTTCTCCCCTTCCTTCTTTCCTTTCTTTGTCTTTTATGAGAAAGGTTTCAGCCCTAGCCTGTGCTGGACAAGGTTGCAGGATGTAGACAAGGTTGGCTTCAAACTACCATCCTGCCTCACCCTCCCCAGCGGTGTGTGCTGGGATTGCAGGCGTGGGCTCCCATTGTCCTTCCTAAGAGCTGTGAGTGTAGAAGCAAGGAGTTAGCAGGAAAAAGAAGAACAGATATTGAGAGGAAGTCTATACATATAATTTCCCAAAGATGAAGACATCATGGTAAAACTTTTGATATCTGCCTAACATAAATCTCAGAGACACAAAGAATGAAGGGATTGAGCTTCCCTGAAAACTCACAGAAACCCTTCACTCCAGGGAAGATGATGCCTGCTTTGGAGGAGGTGTGGATATATATATATATATATATATATATATATATATATATATATATATATATATATATATATATATATTCAGGTCATCAGAAAGGGGATTGAGAGAAACAAGCAGGAAGTGAAGAGAACGACTCTCAAGAGTTAGGATAAAATAATATATGTGAACAGGAAGTAAGTACAATTTTCTCTTTCTTCCTCTCTGCTTCTCTCCCTGTCTCTCTCCTCACCCTCCATCTCTCCCTCTCTCCCTCCTTCCTCCTTTCTTGCCTATGTTTTTTTTCTTACTTGTTTTTAAACCATCAGGGTTTAAACTCAGGGCGTGCTTATCATACTAGAGTGCTCCGATCCTGAGCTGTGTTCCCAGTGCTCTCTCTCTCTCTCTCCCTCTTCCTCTCCCTCCCTCTCTCTCTCCCCCCACTCTCCTCTCTTTCTCTTTCTGTTTTGAGACAGGACAGGACTAAGCTGCCCAGACTGACTTTGAACTCATGGCCCTCCTGACTCAGCTTCATGAGGACATGGAATGGGAGGCCTAGCTTAACAACTGATGCTTTTCATGAACAGAATAAAAAAAACATGGTAATTTCAGAATAAAATCCACTAACATTTTATCTAAAGACAAAATAAGCCATGTACTCTCACAGTTTGAAAGGGTTATGGAAGCCAGTTAATTCACATTTATAATATATGGGAAAATTGGGAGACAATAAATAATTTAATTACACAACTAAGGAGAGGACATACAGTCACTCTTGTCGCCCATTGTTTGCCCACCCCTGCCTTCTGTAAATTAGGAAAGAAATTGGATTATTCCATATGTCTTATGCTTTGAGAACACATCTATCATCACTGAAAATTCCTGCCATCTTTTTGCTTCTATAAAATCAACAGGTGGACCAAATGTACGCTGTGAAATTTGGGCTCATCCAAGTGTATCCATGTGAATGAATCTACTACAGGCCTGTTGGAGGGGGAAATGTCTTTTTGTCATCTGTGAGGTCACATTAGGTAATTAATTAGGAGGGGACCAGAGACACCTCATTAAGTAATTACAAGGCATGAATGAGAATATAAGTAACACAAATTATTGACTACTAGCCTGTGGCTTTTTAATGTCACACCTTATCTTGTCATATAATGATTTTCTTTTCATTTAAATCCACTGCATTTGACTCTGCAACCATCATCATCATCATGACAACAATCAACATCAATATCAGCAACAACACCACACCACCATTGTCTCCATCACCCCACCATCCCCACAACCACCACCACCATCCCCACAATCCTCATCACTGACATCATCACCATACACAACACCATAGCCATAACTACCGCTGCTGCCACTATGGTCACCATCATCACCAGCACCAGCAGCTCCCTCCCTCCCTTCCTCCCTTTCGGCTTTTCTTTCTCCCTCCCTTTATCTCATCCTACCCTGCCTTCTTTGTCCTATATGTAGCAATACTGTTCTCCAAAGTATATATTCCTTTGTTTCTTCCATATCAAAAAATGGCAATTTCAACATCTGCATTGACTCATAACCATCATGAATTCTCTCTCTCTCTCTCTCTCTCTCTCTCTCTCTCTCTCTCAAATATTTCTTCAGGGACACAAGGATAGAAATAAAAAATTGCAAAAGAAAATCCATTGAGAACACATATGAAGTTTCATTTAAATTCATCCAACCGTTGTGGGAATGTTTTATATTATATATGGGCACACACTTTACTGGAGCAAAGCGGACAATCCTCTAGGTCCTTTCCTTCTCCTTTACTTTTGCTTAGTTAGTGATAAAACTGCCTAGAATAACCAACAGACACTAGAATTAAGATCGTCACAGTAATTAAGAATAAATGGCTGGAGAGTAGTTTTATCTAGGATAAAGCCTTCAAAATAGTCTTCCTGGTATCATTAATATCATTGATTATCTCTACCATATCTGTTACCAGTGTAATTAGAAACCTTGACTCCAAAATGAACAATCTACAAACTCCTTCAGTGTATGTGACCTTACACAGAAGTGGGTTTCAAAATAAAACCTTGTGGATTAATCAATCTCTCTGGAGCCAGTATTCATTCCTACGAGATGCAAAACTTTTTTCGAGTCCCTGACAGGAGTTGGTGGAAAACTCTAGAAGACTGACATGTTATTACACTCTTCAACATGACATAAATATTTCAAGCCTTACTGTCAAGCTAAACAGAAGCTTATCTGACAACAGTACACAGTGTGATTGGGTCTGCAATTAACCCATCTGAAGTCCTTAATTTTTAAGGATATTATGAAAATAACTCAAGAAAACCAAAGGTCATACTATGATAAATGAGAAATGAAAACCTTTTAAAAATAGTTATTCAAATTCTGATGAAAAGGCAATGAGCTAACTCAATATTCACTTTAACAAATGACATTTAAAACTGGTGTTTTTGTCTTTAGTTTTACATTTTAATCTGTCTACAGCTCCAGCTGAAACATTACAGATGCAATTATTTTAATAAGAGTCAGCCTAACTATTGACTATTGCAGAGAAAACATTGCATAAAGGAGTTTGTTATTTTGAGGGTCGGCCTCAATAAAAAGGAGATTTGTTCAGATTAGGTGTCCTACGACACTTTCAGGAAAGCCCGTCTGTCACATGACAGATGAATATATGAAAGGACTCAGTGGAAAGGAGACCTCAAAGATGAGGTTCAGTCACAGTGGGCTCTGTGTTGACAGTTTCTCATCTGCCAGGTCTTCTGTCAATTCAGTCAATGTTAGGGCTGATTCATGGGGTGTCCTTTGCGTCCCCTGGTAGACTATCATCGTAAACTCATGCAAGATCCCAGCCACAGTGTCATTAAGAAGATGCATGACCTGAAGTTCTCGCTAACTTTCCTCGTTGAAGCTCGGTGACTTACAACTTTCATTCTTGGGGATGGCAGGGGTGTTTGTCAGCTATTACAACCTGAGTTTCCAGAGGTCCTCAATCTACAGTGTCTGTAGTGGGGTGGAAATGAGGGAACAGCCATCCACGTGCTCAGATGCTAAGGCCGGGGATGTGAAATTAGCTGTCATAACAAGCCCATAAAACCTCAGCACATTGTTTATCTTGCCCAGTTTATAAAGTGTAAGATGATGTAAGCCTGCTCTCTGGAGGACGGGGTGATCTACTGTAATGAGGAACAAGTGTGGATTTGACCCTGGTGAGATTATTTTGTACCAAGACATTCTGCTCTTTCGTGAGCATCCTTAACCCGAGTCATCTATCTCTTCAGGTTTTCTTGTGATCCCTTTAATAATAATTTAATAAAATCTTCTATTTTCCTTGATAAAATCTAAAATCATTATTAATAGCTCAGATAAAGGGTCGTTTGGGAGAAAAGTGTAAGTATGACTAAATTCACTTTCTATGAACCAGTTTACAAAGAAAATGCTTGATAGAGTAAGGATGTAAAAGGCCTTCCCTGTGGCGGGTTCAATATAATTTTAAAAACACCAGAAAAGTGCCCTAACCTGTGTAACATAAAGATAGTGTTGATGAGTTGCCACAGCTGGGGCATCTCAAAAAACATCCCAACCTACTTTACCTGGAGGTGGCACTGATGCCTTCTCGATCATGGGGCATCTCACTGTTGCTTCCTTTTGACTTTCAACTTTAGACTAAGAATCCTGGACATTGTGATTTGTATTAGTGTTCAGGGTTAAAAATATAAACTATCATGTTTCATGTGACATGTGTGTACCAGCATCTTCATAGGGGTGTGTGTTCATCATCTGACTGTCGAGATCCAGTGAGACACCTGAGGAGGATGCAATAACTTCTATTATATGTATTTGAATCTTAAAAATGAACCTCCTAGGAAAACTGCATTGAATCAGTTGTTCTAGATTTATACTGTTTCAACACAGCATGACCACACACACTCTAGCTCAGGTATGAGCACACAGGGAACAAATTTCATCTCCTAAAGTCACGCCAAAGCGTGGCCTTAAATGTACTCCTAAAAAGTGCATGGAAATGCATATGAGGAAATGTTCCCACGACAACCCAGCAATGGCCTGTTGTGTCTACCGAGAAGGCCATCCTAAACAACTTGAAATTGTCCCATACACTTCATGTCATACAGATAAGACAGCCACTATTTTACCCTCTGTGAATACTATACCTTGAGGAATTATCTTCTCACTGCATGAGGCATCACAGCTACTATGACGTCCTGCTCAGAGGGTGCTTGTTCTCCCATCAATCACATGTGTTTCCCCCAAGTCACTCCACCTGGGGCGGGGAAAAGGCTACCAGCCACGGTGTAGACAGGGAAAAGGGGAAATAGAAGGTTTATCTACCTTATCTTATCATTGAACCAACCATGGGTTGCATGCTAGAATAAGCTCTCTCATGCAGAATTGAAAATATTGGTACCAATAATATTTATTTAGCTTTATATTTATATTAGCTAAATACTATGTATTTGCGTCAATGATGTAACAATCATGTACATGACTGTGGACAAGCATCAGTATACACCCAGCACTTATGATCCTTATTTTAATGGACCAAATTTTTTAGGTTGTAGTATAATACGCTGACCCTTGTATGTTATATGTAATGTACAAGTCAGCTTAGTTGTCATTTTCATTACCTAAAACACTTAAAACCTTTTTGATTAACATTAAATGATTGTATATATTCACAGAATACAGTGGGATATCTCAGGACATGTATAACACATAATTATCCAAGAAGGGCTGCTCATACATCTATTATTGTTGAATATTAGCTTAAGATTTGTTTATGTTGTGGAACATTTGTTTAATGGTGCAAAGACGTGTTGCATTCTTTTGTGTTTCATTTGCTCAACTCTGTGAAGCTGTGTTACTTTGCCTGTCTAAAGCCCCTGATGGTTTAATAAAGAGCTGAATGGCCAATAGTGATGCAGGACAGGGATAGATGAAGCTAGGAGGCAGAGAGAATAATTAAAGGAGTAAAGGAGAAGAGGGAGGAGTGAGAGGAGAAGGAGAGGAGATGCCAGGGGTCAGCCACCCATCCCCACAGCCAGCAACGGAGCCGAAGGAAAGAAAGGAATATAGAACAGAGAAAGGTGAAATCCCAGAGGCAAAAGGTGAATGGGATAATTTAAGGAAAGCTGGCTAGATGCAAGCCAAGCTAAGATCAGGCATTCATAAGAAAGAATCAGTCTCTGTTTATCATGTTGATTTTCTCAAAGAACCAGCTCTTTGTTTCACAGATTCTGTGTTTTCTTTTCTTTGTTTCTGTTTTATTGATTTCAGCCCTCAATTTGATTATTTTCTGTTGTTTACTCCTCCTGGGTGAGTCTGTTTATTTTTGTTCTAGAGCTTTTAGGTGTGCTGTTAAGTCGCTAGTATGAGATTTCTCCACTATCTTTATGTAGGCACTTAGTGCTATGAATTTTCCTCTTGGCATGGCATTCATGGTTTCCAATAGGTTTGGGTATGTTGTGACTTCATGGCAATCCTACCAAAAGCAATCTATAGATTCAATGCAATCCCAATCAAAATCCAAACACAATTCTTCACAGACCTTGAAAGAACAATACTCAAATTCATATGGAAAAACAAAAAATCCAGGATGGCCAAAACAATCCTGTACAATAAAGGAACTTCCAGAAACATCAAACTCTATTACAAAGCTACAGTAATGAAAATAGATTTTTATTGGCATAAAAACATACAGGTTGACCAATGGAATCAAATCAAAGACCCAGATATCAATTCACACACCTCTAAACACCTGATTTTTTTTTGACAAAGTAGCTAAAATTATACAATGGAAAAAAGAACATCTTCAACAAATGGTGCTGGGATAACTGGATGTCAACATGTGGAAAAATGCAAATAGAGCCATATCTAACCCCATGCACAAAACTCAAGTCCAGATGAATTAAAGACCTCAATATAAATCCGACCACACTGAACCCAATAGAAGAAAAAGTGGGAAGTAGCCTTCCATGCATGGGTACAGGAGACTACTTCCTAAATGTAACCCCCGTATCACAGACATCAAGAACAACAACAAATGGGACCTCCTGAAACTGAGAAGCTTTGGTAAAGCAAAGGACACAGGCAATAAGACAAAAAGGCAACCTACTGAATTGGAAAAGAGCTTTACCAACCCCACATAAGACAAAGGACTAATCTCCAAAATATATAAAGAAAATCAAGAAATTAGACATTAAAACTCTAAATAACTCAATTATAAAATGGGGTAGAGAATTCTCAACTGAAGAATCTCAAATTGCCAAAAGACACTTAAGGAAATTTTTAACATCCTTAGCCATTAGGTGCTATAGAGATTTGTATGGATCTTGGTTTATTGATACAAATTTAAGGTCAATTTTGTTATATTATATATATATATACATATACATACATATATATTTCTGTTCTTGATTAAAGTATTGTATTTGTGCAGCTCATTAAAAAATGTAATGTATAGTGGCTGGAGAGATAGCTCAGAGGTTAAGAGCACTGTCTGCTTTTCCAGAGGTCCTGAGTTCAATTCCCAGCAACCACATGGTGGCTCACAGCCATCTGTAATGAAATCTGGTGCCCTCTTCTGGCATGCAAGCATACATGGAAGGAATGCTGTGTACATAATAAATAAATCTTAAAAATGTAATATATAATTAAGAATAGTCATTCTATGATAGTCAAGCTCATAGTCATATTAGTTAGGTTTTCTAGATATACAGAGATATATTTCAGATAGATAGGTATTTTTCAGATCTTTCATTTAAAATGTTTTAAGAAGTTAGGACAGCCGGGCGGTGGTGGCGCACGCCTTTAAACCCAGCACTCGGGAGGCAGAGGCAGGCGGATCTCTGTGAGTTCGAGACCAGCCTGGTCTACAGAGCTAGTTCCAGGACAGGCTCCAAAGCCACAGAGAAACCCTGTCTCGAAAAAAAAAAAAAACCCAAAAAAAGAAGTTAGGACAGTTCATGACATGAGATACATCTGCGCCTGGCAGCACCAATTACTTCAAGAGGAAGAAGGGCATCCAAGAAGCTCCTTATGGAGTTTGCTAGCTATTTGGGAAACTCCTCTTGTCTGGACTGCTTGATGTTATGCTATATGGACTTGATATGCAGGACCCACAGAGAGATGACTGCTGAACTTTCCTAAAGGTGAGATAGTCCTTTAGGGTTCCTGCTACATGAAAGAGTCTGCCAGACATTCTGCAGGACACAGAAGAAGTGACTGCCAAACTGCCAATATAGACTGAACTGTCTTTGGAATTTCCTGCTTCATGGAAAAGTCTGTTGGATACAAGGGTCCTGTAGGCTGAAGATGGATGCCCCAATGATGTAGAACTTTGGTTAACTGTTCAGGCAGTGAGATGTCTCCGTCAATTCTAGAGTTTTGGAAGTTGTTTACAATGTACTTCCTGTTTACTTAGGTAATATTATATCCTTCTGGAGTCTTTGATGGAGTTGAAGAATATATAGTTATAGTTTTCCTTAGTTATGATAAAAGATAAAGTATATATAAATATTGTAACTGTAATTCTTTCTTGATAACTGTTTTACGTAATTTACTATGTTAAAGTGAAACACAAGCATCTTTAGCATTCATCCACATGGATTACACACATGTGCATGTACAAATATCTGGTGTGGTTATACACACATATGATAGACACATGCCCACATACAGCATGAATGAGCATACCTGCACAGCATGCATGATACAAATTAAGCATAAATATACATAATTCACACATAAAGACTCATGCACATATGTTCACAATCATATATACACAAATACACACAGCACAAGAAGGCCAGCAAACAACACACACATACACACATGCTGGAATATCAGATATTTTTTTAATGCTCCATCTGATCTTCATAAAGACGATGCCCCTCCTTCCAGAGACGAGGTCATATTTTCAGACCCTCGATACAAGCTGTTCCTTGTTTCTAGCTTAGCAAGTGCATCCCAGCGCTTGTGAGGCAGCTGTTTCTCCGATGCTTGGCATGTGGTGGATGACCCAGGTTGTGGTAAAGGGGATACAGGCTCTTGCACATGCCACTGAGCCATGTTGCCACATGCCATGCTGAAATCAGTGCTATAGTTGGTAGAACTGATAAGAGCAGGCCGTCCTGGAGTATCTGGTATGGTGACGAGACCGTGTGTGTACTGCAGAAACGCTCAAACAGGGAACTCAACTGTTCTTGTCACAGATAGACAATAAACACACCCATAAAGATGTGTAATGCTAGTGGCAATTAACAAAAAGATGGCAAAGTAGATAAGTTATCATTACTTTCAAATAAATATTACTGTTACCAGATATTAAATACCTTTGCTACTTTTTAAGACATGTCTACTTTTATCAGTTTTTTTTTCTATTTTATCTGAGCATGATTAATTCAAAAACATCTCCAAGTCAGGAAACACTTAGGGGCCATGTGCTCGGATTTGAAGGGTGAATGGTCTCATCCAAAGTGACTAACTTCCACGTGCACACACTGTTGTGTTTTCTATGTGTAAATAAGGACAGTCCATGCACACAAGCTGAGGAGCTCCTCCAGCCATTCCCAGCTCAGTCCGACACCGACCAGCCCATCTCCATTCGTCTTCCCACGGGCGTTTCCGAAAACACCTTGGAATTCTCCCTAGTACAAAGCAGTCAGTAATGTTAGATGAGGGAAGATACACCATCCCGATAAATCAGGGTGTTAAGGCTGAGGGGTGGGGGAAGCTGCACAAACCACTTAAGCACACTCATTATTATGGCTATTGCTACCCCAGGCCACTGGAGACTTTATAATTTAGTCGGCATTATGCAGTTTGAAGTGTTTCATGTTCTGCATGGGAGCAAGCTGCAATTCAAATATCAGTGGCCATGGAAAATATGCACATACGTTTAGTAGAAAAATCTCCAGGGGGACGACAGAGGAGATGGGCACATGTCGTCGCCTTGTGATGGAGGGTTTCACTGAATTAATCGTCTGGACGTAGTTTATTGCCATTTTCCATTTTGCCAGAAACACCGCCCGCCTTCATTTGCTAGAGAAACATATTACACATGCTTGTCCCGGAAAGATAATAGACCTAAGACTTCCAAGGCTTCCATGCAACAGGGTTCAGTGTTTGGGTTCAGGCGCAGATAATCAGTACCAACGTCACCTTTCTGATAGAGTAATTGTTTGTTTTATCTAGTTAAGGGAATCGTGCCTCTTTCTGCCCTATGCTTTATTATATCAATTACCAGAACCATACTCCTGTATAATTTATAGGGACAAATCCAATTTCACTGTGATCACCTTTTAACCGAAGGCGTCCTTTGTTCATATGGCTATAAATATTAGAATGTTTATCTCATTTTGTAGGGGCACCTCATCACTGTGCAAATTTAAGCATCTTGCTCGATGGGTAACATGTATAATTTGTTGGTTTAAATCAGGATGGAGTGGGTTTTCTTTTTCCCCTCCCAGATAAGGTATTTCTGAGTGAAGCATCTAATCTTTAGATTGCAGTTAACATAAATGACCATTTTTAGAAATGGATTCCTAATGCCTCAAACTGCGGGTGAAGGCGCCTGGCAGAATTCGGTCCCTGGCTCACACTGTTCGCTGTTGTTTCTCTTTGGAAGTCCTGGGCCGGCACTCGGCTACAGTTAGCAGGGGAATGCAAACCGCCGCAATTGCTTTTGACACTTAAAAAGGATTTTATTGACAGCTGGAAACACGTTGGGGATTTGAAAAGAGTACTTTTCCATCTGTAATACTTGGTGTGATCAAAGATCACACAGCAGCCTCAGATTAGAGGAAATGAGGCTGCAGAGAAGGTTCTGCGCTCCACGCAGAACGAGGGCTCGGGCTCGGCTTGGGTAATCCCCATCCCCATCGGAGTGGAATTTACCGTAATGGGGATATACTTCTCAGCGCCTCTGCCAGTGTGTTTTAAAGAGCCCTGAAGCAGATGATAATGTGGTGTGATTTAAAATTCCCTTTCAAAGTGAAATCTCACTTTCGCTCTCTCCATTCAGAGGCCGGCTTAGTGTCTCGCCCACATTCCGTTTAACTCTTGGTGCCTCCTGCCTGTGCCGGCAGGTGTGTTCACCGATGCTAACGGTGGCAGGGCTGCTCTGGCAAATTATGTAGTGCCTGGCAGGCCATCCCCACTCTTCCTCCTTCCTTCCTGCCATCGCTTTCCCACCCACCTCCTTTTGGTTTATGTAAGTACACATATGTGTTGCACGAGTTATAATTGGTCTTATTGATAAAAACCCAGAGTGAGATATTGGGGTAAAAGCTGAAAGGTCAAGAAAGACAAAGGAGCAAGCCACAGCCAACTCTTACCTTGCTAACTCCTCATCTGAAAAAAGGGCCGATCTCACGTCTCCTCCCACTTTATATTCCTCTCTCCGCCCAGCCATGTCACTTCCTGTCTGTCTGTACAGACCTCCAGACCTCTATGGTTAACTAGTGGCTAGCTGCACCCTCTGATCTTCACGCAAGTTTTATTTGTTAAAGCACAAACATCACCACATATAGGCACACCGAATATCCCCGTAAAAATCAGCTCTGTGCCCTTTATACGCTCAGTGACCTTGTGTTATCTAAAAACCGAGGCAGAGAGTTTGCAGCCATCACTGAGAAGAAATAAACTACCAGAAGAAACAGAATGGAGGTTGGTATTCTGGCGGTGCTGAGAAGAACAGGGTGTCGAGAGACTGGGGAGAGGGAGTAGATGATGATAGAGACATATGAGACTCCTTATTGGACCCAATGGTTGAACCAAAAGTCCTAAGTGATGCTGTACAGGGCCTAGAGAAGAAGGGTGTACATAAGGTGGGGAGGGAGCCTCCTAGTTGAAAAAGGTTTGCCCCCTCTCTCACTCAGTCCCTTGCAGCTTATTTTGAAGCCCACATCTGTGTCTAGTTTATCCCTCCCCATCCCCTGCCTCTCCTATTAATCCCACCTGAGACAGCAGAGCTACAGACTGTCCCTAAGCCTTGCCATCCAGACTACTTCAGGCCAACCTCATCTTCAGGCACAGCCACCACCCGAGCCCCATGTCTGTGTTTCCTTTCTGAGAAAATGCACCCCCGACCACACGTACACATGGACGGCTTCATCTGAAAGAGCACGTCCTTGAGTGCTTGTGAAACTACCTAAGGAGACTGAACGAATCAATCAAAGCAAAGCAATCCTACGTCTGCTTGGTTGCAGTTTGTTTAGAATACAAAGCAACTCTAAAACTAGGTGCCTTTGCATTATAAACCGCCAGGCTCCCAAGGGTTCTGAGTCCAAACAAATAAACAAACAAACCAAAAACATGTTTTATTAACCTTTTCAAAGCATTTTCCAATGTAAAGCAAACACAAGCAAATGGAGTTATATTCTTTATTTAAAGAAAAATGTTAAGAAATTGTGTTTTTTTTTTAAGCTGAAATTTTACACACACACACACACACACCTTAGTAAAAGAAAAAGACACTATGCCTGGAGTCTTTTTTCACAAATGGCTTCAATTGCGGGGCAGGTTCCCTGAAGGGAAAGGCTTCTTTCTGAGAGTCAGGGCTATGATTCCAGGAGAGATCTATGTTCAGCCATGTCTGACACACTGGGCCCACGAACATCTTCTACTGGGTTTCTTTTAGAGGGAATCTTTTTGGGGCTGGCTCTAAGAGTAGCTGCTAAGCTCATATTCCCTGCCAGTCATTCTTCTGCTGTCTCAAAAAAAACCTATAGAAAGATTTATTCTATAGGGAGTTATGACTGAAAAAATTGCATGAAGAATATCTCCTTGGTCTATAACATCACACACAGAGAAATACACACACAAAGGTATAAGTATGCGTGTACACACTTGCATGCCATACACATAGGCAGGGACATACATGCATGGGCACACACTTACTGCACACATACATATGCAAACCCATGCAACACACTCGCATACATGTGCCCACACAGAGGCTTCACATTTGTCTCTAGGGATTGTCAGAAAGGTTTTTCTAAGAGTGACAGAGGCCATCCTTGCCGGGTGAGAGCCTGTTCTGGCTGGTGTATCTAGACCAGCGAGGGGATGACATAACTGTATTTGGGGTGACATGGGCAGTACTGTGAACAACATCCTCTAACCATGATGAAAATTTGGATAATCCATTATTTAAAACATTTTATGGCTCAATGAAAAGTGTTTGGCATGTAAGCGTTAGGACCAGAGTTCAACCCTCAGAATCAATATAAAAGCTGGGCAGATTCCACCACCTCCCATGATCACAACACTCAAGGGACAGAGAGGGACTTCCCAGGCCAGGATAGCTTTCTCAATTCAAGAGACCCTCTCCCAGTAAATTAAGAGTAGTGTGATCAAGGACGACATCGGACATCGACTTCACACACACACACACACACACACACACACACACACACACACACCACAAGACAAAAAATTTATGTTTTCTCATTTGTATTAGTCTTATGTTTACAGTCAAAACAAAAAAGGGAGGGGAGGGGGAATGGCAGGCAGAGATGGAGGAAGGAGAGAAAGAGGGGATAAAGAGAAGGAAAGAGGGAGAGGACTCAGGGTGGGGGGAGTGATGGCAGGCTTCCCTCTAGGATGCTGACTTGGACCAGTGCAGATTTAGTTAGAAGGCCAACGTGGTAGAGGATGTGAGCGATGTCGTTGTAAGGGTGAGCAGGAGGTTACCCAGGCCCCATCAGGGTTATAGCAACCAGGCAGGCAATGAAGAAGAAGCAGAAGCGAGGAGGCACTGTGAGAAGTGAGGTCAGAGAACTGAATCCCACTTCTAACTTTGCTGCCCTTGGTATTATTATGGGCAGCCAGACTTACCTTCCTTTAATATCAGATGGCTCTCTACATAAAAACAAAGAAGAAAATAGACAACGATTTCAATTATTAAATGATTTTATGGTATCAAATGGTTGGACTGCTGAGCCCCTCATCCCAAACCCTTAAGCAAGAGCTAGTGAAATTTCTATTAATACCAGAAAGGAAAAACTAAATCCCTCCAGTAAATTTCAATGCACTGCTCAGTAACCCTGCTCCTCTGTGTGTTTGTCGCCACAGCAAATGACAATAAATATTCAGCAATCTTCCAGAACAGAAACGCTTCATACCTCTGGGTTCGCTGGCTTCCTTTGAAACACAGCAATTTCAGGCATCTCTCAGAAGAAAGACTTGGTGATTGGTTTCCAAACATCTCGCAAGCCAGAACCTTCATTTTCACCTTTATATTCCTACAATTCCCACAAGAGAGAGACCTGGAGGTGATGCTTCTGCTTTTGGGGGTCCAGAGGATGGAAGTGAGCAAGTCACACATGGGGTGCAAGCTGCGTGGGCTAAGGCTGGATTCAGAAGGCATTTCAGTGCTTGGACTCTCAGCTGTTAAAGCTGATAGTTAATCCAATATGGAAACAAGCAAATGAAGGGAGAAGAGGAAGAAGGGAGGAAAGAGAATGGGAGCAGAAAGAAAAGGAAAAGTGGGGAGAGGAAGGGAAGGAGGACCCAGCGACAGCAGGAGACTTCTCTGCTGGGTCAGAGCAGCCATGGCCCCATTCTCCAGTGAGGCCACAATGGTCGCCTTAATTGTGTGCTGAACATTGCTCAGCCCTGCCTGACCAAACTTATTTAAATAGCATTAAATATGCATGGAGTCTATGGCCACCTGAGAAGTTAATTAGGTGACTTGTGGGAATGCTAAAAAGTAAGAATTTACCAGAGGTCAAGAAATGCCAGTGTGTTCAAGGATGTGATACCTACTGTTTCCACCATTCTGTCTGTGGCAGACAGAATTCTCTAGGTAATAAGGGTGTCCCATTAACAGGGTACCGAAAAACACAGTTATTTCAAAAAAAATCACAGCATGCCTTGGTATAATTAAAGATTTATTCATTCATCACACTTATTCTCAAAAGAAAAGACTGAATTTATTCCAGAGACTGTTTGCCTAACAGAAGAAGTCGCACCTCTTTGAAAATGAATGTTCTGAGTCAGCACCACCAAAACGTAATTTAAAGGGATAAAAACATGTCCTTGCCATGAGATGTGGGTGATGGGTGCACAGGACATCTAGACTCAGTGATGCTGGAGAAAGGTTTAGTTAATGTCCTTTCAAAATGTCACCCTCGACTTTCCGTGGGGTGGTAAGTCAGCTCCCAAAGACCCTGGTAGCAGAGCCTGTAACTGTGCTGTGTGATGTCAGAGTGACCAACAGCCTAGACGTTTGGTTCAGTGGCAATTAGCCAACCAGAGACTCTTGAGTTCCCCTCTGGGCCTATTCCAAAGCACCACTTTGGGCACACAGGTGGCATGTGATTTCCTGGTCCAAGAAGACAGGGCAATTGAGATAATGAGTAAACTCTGAGGGAGGCGCATGTTAGACTGGATATCTTCTGTCCTGTGCTTTGCTGTTGGCTGCCTTCTCATCACACGGACGGGGTCTTGACATTCTATTCTACCAATGCAGCATTCCAGAGCTGTGGGGGTGACTGGCTGACTCTGAACAAGAGATGGTGTCTTTGGGTCTTTAGCAGTCTGAAGTGGCACCAGAAACAATTGCCACTTTAAGACAGGAGGAAGTATATGAGACCTGCCTGCATTTTGTTTAGCCCAACTCCTGACATACAAGAATCTGGATTTTTTTTCTTTCTATAAATCCATGTCTACCTTTAAATGCCCCACATCCTGGTATTTTCTTTCAAGTGATTTTTTTTCCTTTTCCTAGCCTAGTCTGAAATGCATGGTGAGAACCTGCCTTAAATTCGCTGCCAGTGAGCTGTTCAGTCAACTTTCATCCCAATGACTTTTGCAGGCCTTTATGACGGGTAATTTTGGATTTTCAGCTTTGAATGTGAGGACATTCTGAAGAGGCACAAGCCTGGAAGAGTGATTCAATGGCAAGTCTGTAACAGTCTTCTCTAATACACAAGTATGCATACATACATGTGCCCCTATGCACACAGAGACAGAAATTCTAATACTTTACAATACTTCGGGTTTATTTCATTTTTAATTGTCTGTGTATGTATGCCTGTGTGTGTATGTTCCTGTGACTGCATGTGCCCATGGAAGCCAAAAGAGGGCATCAGACCTCCTAGTATTGGAGTCACAGATGGTTGTGAGCCACGGCAAGTGGTTGCTGAGAACTGAACTCTGGTCCTCTGAAAGAGCAGCAAGTACTCCTAAGGGTTGAGCCATCTTTCCATCCCTATAACACTTTTATTGAATAAACACTCTGAATATGTATAGGATCAGGTTCATTGAGTATATTGGTATGAGAGTAGGCTTGGCACTTTAATTTTTTTGTGGTAACTGATATCATGAAAAGGCAGTGAATCATTCCAAGCAGTCACAGACGCTGTGAGGTTGAACACCAAAACTTGGAGGCTGAAGTCTGTTGGTGATGCATGGGAAACCAGGGCAGACTGGCACAAGTCTCATCAATACAGCCATGAGTTCACAGAAAGCCTGAATGAGTGTTAGACCATATGGATATCTGAGTAGAGAGTTACATTTCGAGAGAAACAGAGGAGTGTGGAAGCTTGGCACAAACAGATAAGTCTCATGGAGAACAGCGTGGATGTGTGTTTGTCTAGAACAAAATAAACATGGAGAATGGAGGAGCCCAGGGTCAATGGAAGCTGAAGATAGTGCCACAGTTTGGCACCAGCACAATGGTGGCTGCTCTGTGCAGGGAAGGAGCCATTGTAGCAGATCTTAAGAACCAACCCATGCTTTGGTGGGTGAACAGAAGAGACTGTGGGAGGCTGGTGGGTGGCAGGACAAAAGCCACCTGGTGTGGAGCCAAGGCCGGATCTAAACAGGAAGCATCAAACATAGCGAGATGCTCGCTGGCTTTCAGCTTTTCAGAACATGTTTTAAAAACACTTGAAACTCATGCAGACAATATGTTGTCAGCCCTTGGGCAAGAAGAGAAGCGCATGTGGCAAACTGCACAGCAGATGGGTAGTGAAGTGATAGCGGTTGTGTGCATGGACAATACCATTCCAGCATGGAGCTGGACCTGGATCTCACACGCACTCTCTTCCTTACAGCCAGCTGTGAACTTAACACGACACGGAGTCATCTGGGGAGCTCCAGCTGGGGCACTGGCTCTACCATATTGGCCTGAGGGCATGTCTATGAGCATTTCCCGTTTGCTAGATGACATAGGAGGGCCCTGCCTACTTCAGTTGGTGCCTCCCTTGGGCAAATGTTCCTGGGTTATATAGGGAAGCTACCTGAGTGAAAGTCAGGGGGAATGAGTCAGTAAGCAGCTTCCCTTCGTAGTTCCTGTCTTGTTCTTGTTTGAATCCCTTGACCTCACTTCCCTCAATGACAGCTTTGTACTGTGGAATAATCCTTCTGTGCACTGTGAATATATATTGCTCTCATTGGTCAATAAAGAACTGACTGGCCAGTAACCAGGCAGGTAGAATAGGTGGGACAGCCAAACTGAGAAAGCTGGGAGGACAAAGGGCAGAGACAGAGTCACCAGAGGACATGGGGGGAATAAGACACACTCGAGGACAGGTAAAGCCATGAGCTGCGTGGCAATACGTAGATTCATAGAAATGTGTTAATTTAAGCTGTAAGAGCTAGTTAGCAATAAGCTTGAGCTATTGGCCAAGCATTTGCAATTAATATATGCTATGTGGTTACTTGGGACTGGTGGCTGGGAAAGAAAACTCCACCTACAGATTTGTGACCTGGAAGAATAAGATAAATAAATCCTTTCATTCCCAAACTGCTTTTGGTCATGGTGTTTATCACAGCAAGAGGAAGCAGACTGGAATCAATGGAAAGCAGTTTCTACCACTAAAGTAAACCCCAGTTCTAAATCTGGTTAACTCTTAAATAGTCATTGAATTTTACTGACTTATAAATGGGATGGGACCCCAGGAAATTTGCCTGCAAAGCAGAGAAATGTTAAAGTATAGAAAAACTTCAAAAGAAGAGTGCATTTGGAATGTAAGGAGCCCAGAGCTTGGCATGGGCTGTGCTGGGTGCAGGGGGTGGTCCCCGCCTTCAGCCTCCAGGTGCAGTCTGCTATTCACACCTGTGTAACACGCCATGGTTTGCATTTCTCTTGTCAGCATTCTTCTTTGAAGATGCAATGTAGTAGGTTATTCTCACTGGGAACTGCTCCTGAGTGAAGATAGCGCATGGAGAATAGTCTTTGACCAACTGGGGTTTCCTTAGATTATTTTTTTTCCCAGAGCAATGCTTGATTTATGCCAAGCTGTTCTTGAGGGAGTTATATAAGTTCAGTTTCTCCTTTTATGAGAACACAGGGCCTGGTATGGTGATGCATGCTTGTATTCCTGATACTCAAAAGAATGGGATAGGTAACACGGCAGGTGAAATACCAGGCTGGGATGTACATCAAGTTTCTGTCTCAGAAAATAAAAAGAAACGCAGTCAGGGTCCTTTGGAAGTGATAAGGGCATAAGAGATGGTAGTGCATTGATCTTTTCAGAACCCAAGACTCAGTGTAAGTGGTGACACCAAAGAAAATGATGTCTCTGGAAACCGACTGTGATGGTTAATACCAGTTGTAAACTTGATAACATATCAATTAGAAGGCAAGTCTCAAGGCACACTTGTGGGGGGTTGTCTAGGTTAGATTGGTCTCAGGGCCTGATTGTAGGGGTATCTCACCTCCAACTTATGTGGGAGGACACACATACTGTGGATCACACAATCCCTGGGATGGAATCCTGAACCGTATAAAACAGTGAAAACTAGGCAAGCATGTACTCATTACTCTCCGCCTTCTAACTGGTGAGATGTGTTCACTAGTTTGGAATTCTTGCTGCATTGTCTTTTCCTCAGTGAACCCTATATACCCTGGACCATGGGCTGAAGCCAACCTTCCCTCCCTTGAGTTGCCTTACCAAGGTTTGGACAGCAAGTTGAAAGGAAACTGAGATGTTGACCCAAATGCAATTGTGAGTTTTTTTTTAAACTAACTCAAGAAAATTTAGTAACCATCTATTAGAATAGTTGTAAGCCCTTGAGGCACAGGAGTGTCTGGGACCCTGATCTGAGGACCTTTAACTACCAAGTTCCACCACAGAACACCCTAAGTGCCATAATGGCTGGACCCAGCCCCTGCCCTACAAGCCTAGGACTCGAAATCCCACCAATTCCTGATCTTACCCTAAGCTCTGGACTTGAAATAGGAGCAATATATACTCCATCCAGGAAAGATTTCCCCCAAGAAGTCCTATTTAAAAAAAAAAAAGCCTGTCTTCTGCTCAGTTCTCTGCTTCTTCTTGCCCGAGCCACCTTCCTGAGTTCTTGCCTCCCAATAAATCTCTTGTGTGTACTTTGTTGTGTGGTGTGGCTTCATGGCATTTCTTGGCTCCTGACTGCCAGGATACTTTCCCTTTCAGAACTGTAACACTTACAGTAGTGATAGTTGCTGTCATTTGAACCACAGCAGGCTCCTAATTTTTTCTAAATAGTTCCAATCCTGGTGACCGACCATTCAAATATATGAGCCTATGGGGACCATTCTCTCAAATTATGACAACGGTTCACACTGTCATAGGAAATACAGTAATGCATCTTATATTTTACATCTGGAAATGGACTTATATTGAGGATTGATAAGATTGCTTACAACCTAACAATGACAGAAGTAATTTCATTAAAACGGTAAAGTAGATCAGTAGACAGTCATTAACAAAAGACACACAAAGAGTCATGAGGAGGGAAAGTAAACAATAGCGTAGTTAAGGAATGGAGTTAAAATTGCAGAGAAATACCACTTCCCTGGGCAGAGCGGTACCCTTCACAATATGCCAGGACAAGGATGCAGATGCCTGTAAAACTATGGAGAGTTCTCCAGGTGGATACTTTATCCGAATATACAAACAATGTAAAGTCATAGCCACCATTAAGATGACGGAGCCATTGCTTCAGCTGTGTTTTTATGATCATGAAAGCAGTCCTATCAACCATCATCAGGTCTCATGTACGCAGCACAGTGGCCATTAAGTTCAGCGAATCTGCCACCGTGATCTCTAGAACTCGATTGTCCTACTTTGAAGGTTTGCAGCCTTCGGCTAAAGTCTCCATTTTCCCCATCAAAGCCTCTGGCACTGTCTTTCTTTTCTCTGTTTTTATTACTTCCAATATTTAAATTATACACCTAAGTGAAGATGTGGAAATTTTGACCCTTCTAGTGTGCTTTTCAGGGAATATAAGAAGGAGATGTGTGTGCACTTATGCATACCTGAGCTCTAACCACTTGGGAAGCAGAGGCAGAGGGATCATGAGCTCAAGGCTAGCCTCAACTTGTGTTATTGAGCAAGACCTTGCCTAACAAAACAGTTGCTTATAGCAAAAATGTAATCTGCTTGTGGAAATGACAGTAAAAACAATGTGGAATTTGGGGAAAATATTAGTGATAGAAATAATGTATTTTAGTAGTTATGCTTCTTGGTATTCAGCCAAGAGCTAAGAATATAGATTTGAAACAGAAAACAACAACAAAAGCCCCCATATATTCAGAAGTTAGCGGTGTCATTTTTACATTATCCAGAGTGTAAAGATTGTGTGTGTGGATCCATCGGTGAGCAGACCCCCACGGAGGTGTGAATACAAGCTATAGAATGCCACTGGGAACCAACGCACTACTGACACCTGCTGGATGCAGACAGTCAGTGTATACACACACCCCAGTAGGCGAGTGTGAGAGTCAGTCAGGTGGAACCTGCACAACTGAATGCCCTGGAAAATTCTCTAGACCAGTGGCCATGGTGCAGTCCAGCGCTAGACTTGCAGCAGTGATGTCTCCAGCTCCAGCCTGCTGCCCCTGGGCTGTGAAGTGTCTCAGCATGGATCCTGAGTTCACTGGACAGATGGGACTCTTGCCTTATGCAAACTCAGAGAACCCAAAAAGAAGTTTCTCTCCCTGGCTTTTTTTTTCTTCCCATTTTCTAACTTTGACTTAATAACAGTGTATTTTGTCAACAGCTTTGCTCATTGTCAGAAACCCACTGTAAAGCAGTATTCCACTCAGTGGCTCAGAGTAGCACCCCTCCCCAACACACACAGCAGAGATGTCTTCCCTTTGATGCTTTCTGGTTGAGTTTCATTCAAGAATAAGAATTTGGGCCATGGGGGACTGAATACAACCAGCCCCTAAATCCATGTGTTGAGATTATGGTGACGTGGGTGACACAAAAAATATTTATCAACCTTAAAATATTGAATGAACATCCCAGATTTACTTTAATCACCGTGTTTCTCATGATAGCTCAATTACTTTCTCTTAACTGGTTTTTCTTTTTTCCTTCCTTCCTTCCTTCCTTCCTTCCTTCCTTCCTTCCTTCCTTCCTCCCTCCCTCCCTCCCTCCCTCTCTTTCTCTCTCTCCCTCTCTCTATCCATCCTTCTCCCTTCCTTTCTTCCTTCCTTCCTCCCTCCCTCCCTCCCTCCCTCCCTCCCTCCCTCTCTTTCTCTCTCTCCCTCTCTCTATCCATCCTTCTCCCTTCCTTTCTTCCTTCCTCCCTCCCTCCCTCCCTCTCTTTCTCTCTCTCCCTCTCTCTATCCATCCTTCTCCCTTCCTTCCTTCCTTCCTTCCTCCCTCCCTCCCTCCCTCCCTCCCTCCCTTCCCCTCTCTTTCTTTATCTCTCTCCCTCTCTATCCTTCCTTCTTTCTTCCTCCCTCTCTCTTCTCTCTCTCTCCCTCTATCTCTCTATCCATTCCCCTTCCTTCCTTCCTCCTTCCTTCCTTCCTTCCTTCCTTCCTTCCTTCCTTCACATCAATGATGCACTTTCTAAGCTAAGGTCTTTGCCCACTCCCTCCTGGTGTGGTGTTTACAGGTGAAATGCCTTTGTCTTTTCCTCAGATGGCTTCACTCTGTGAGTGCTCACTGCTTAAATTACCCCTTCCTCGCCCCTTCCCCTACCTAATTATCCAGTATGTCAATAACCTGTGAGATTATTTTCTCCCTCTGTCCGTAGCCCCTGATGTAAGTACCCCCTCATCTTGGGCTTCTGATTCGTCTTCGGGTCACCTTGGAATCTGCCATGATGACATATTGTCTCACAAGCAGAGTCCCCTGTTGCCAACACCGTGATGATAACCTCTGATGAAATCCTGGCGAATGTTGATGTATATTGAAATGTGTTTTCAGAACCACATTTTCGGCTTCAAATTTTATTGAAGATCTTTTCCAACGCATGTTAACAGTAAAATTGGTGACAACATGATGGATGCTGTGCCCTTAGAAACATTCCTTTATGGCGTTATTAGAAACCCCCACCTCTCAGGAAGCTGAGAACCTGCATGGTGTTCTGTCTTATGCAAACAGTGACTTCAGGGTCTAAGCAACTTTACAGTCAGTTTTCAATAAGGCAAACTGAGCATCTGAAATGACAGCTATTAAAATCGAAATGCGCTCTTCCCTGCATTTGTGCTGGCTTGCTGGGCCCACTGGCCACTAAGACTCATATCTGTCGACTTCTGAGTGGATTTGCGGTAGTTTTAAGGGCGCCATAGACATTGTTCCCTTTTGTCAGTCGCTCTTTTTCCTCCTGGTATTCTCCCTCCTTTGGGTTTTTAATATAAAATGGAGGCAGCACCCCAGCTGCCGTGTATCCCATGGAATAGCCCATCTTCTTAAAGAGCTCTTTATGCTTCCTTGGTCTCCATGCTGATCAAGGTTTTGCCAGGAGACAGAGCAATAAAAGGCTGTGCTGTGTGACTTAGCATTCAGGTTTGATCTCTCCTTATTCCTTTAGGATGCCAATCGTGCCCCTGCCCTGCTATGGGCTTTGCTGTCTTTTGTTTATTGATTATTCTTTCATTCACATCGCTACTAAAATTGCATATTATTAGAGTCTCCACTCTCATTTTTTGTATATTAATGTAAATCAAAAACCAAACATAAAACGTTCAACTCATGTGTGCTTCAAACATGGTGCTCTTACAACACAGCAGGTGGTCCTTTAGACTTTCCTGAGCCAATGGAGAGAAGAGTAGCCACCAGCCCTGGATGGCACATGCTTGGCTGGGTGGAAGGAGTCTCAGCAAGACCAGATGAGTGCTTCCCTGAATCACCGCTAGGTGGCTGACACCAAGCATGGTGCAACTGGAGCCTACAATGGCTTGCAGTGACAGAAAGTAAACATATAAACAAAGCCTTAACAATTATAGTCAGACTGTGGAGTCAGCTACAGAAATTTCCCATGCCATATGGGGAGAGGAGAGAAAGAGAGGGAGAGAGGGAGAGAGAAAGAGAGGGAGAGAGGGAGAGAGAGAGAGAGAAGGAGGGGGTGAGCTATTTAATTGTAATCCAATGGACAGAGTATCTGTGGCTCAAAGTTGAAATAGTTATGTAACCAAATAATTGAGTATCCAAACAAAGCATAAAGGCCCTGTGCACAGGAATTCAAACTTGTAAATAATTTAGGCACATCCTCCTTGACCCACTCCAGAAAAGTGAATTGCAATACTGACTTTTCTCAGCAAGCGCTGGAGAAACTATTTCATGTGCCATCAATCTCCCAAGCTCACTTTATCTACACAGCTGAGGTTGCTGATGGTCAGTGCTTCATAGAATGTGTCTCTCTGGCGTGTCTCCCGAGAACAAACAACTTCAAACTTAGACAACACAGGGCCAATGCCGAGGGAGGCAGGCCGTCAAACACTGGTCCAGGATCCACACCTGCAGAGGTCATCACAAGGGACAGCTGAGACAAGTTCATTATGGTGCTCTGAGGAGACTGCAGATGAAGGGGTGTCTTGATTCTTAGGGTTTGACATCAGAGCAAAGAGTGTGAGGCAGAAACTAAGGAAATGTTAAAGAAACATCACATGTACCCAAAAGAAACTGTGAAGACTCTGCATTTAAGTGTGCACACATTTACACCCCAAAAATAAACAGAATTTAAAACAGAAAGAATGTGAAGTGAAAATAAATTTTTGTCAAAATAACTCAATCACGTTTGTATGATCATAAATGAAAATAAAAACCCAGTGAAGTAGAGCATGAATAAAATAACATAAGGCAAGACAGATAAAAATATTCAAAATTACCAGGGGTTTAGAGAGAAAGAGAATAAAGAATCAAATGAAGTAACTAATACTAAAAGAATAGTAATAATTGAAATTGCAGTAATAAAAAACTTGAGAAAAGTAGCCCTTGTCTCCAGACAGGAAGAATTTCTCAACAACAATGAAATATTCATAGAGGAACAATCCTCATCTCTAGCAACAGGCGGTACACGCCAGCCACACTAGCTTCTCTGTGGTTTCTTTCTTTTTAGCACCAAACAATTTATGTTGAAATGGACAAATTATGGTGAGACTTTCCATGTAATGATAGTTAACTCTGAGGACATCTGACTCACGGAGTTTCCACGAGAGAAACTGGGTATTTATCAGCAGTTTTCATGCCATTCATGGGCTAGCAGTTATTTCTTTATTTCAAAGACTGGAGACTATTCTATTCACGTCCTCAGCCTTAATAAACACTTTCATCAGGATTCTGAGGAAAGACAGAAGTCAAGGGGAGGTTAAACTGGAGAGACAGGTTGAGGAGGAGGTGTGAGCAATGCAGCTCCTTAGACACAGGAAAGCTCTCATCGACGACAGTGGCCTCTTACACTGGAGGGTGATTGTCTAGATGTTCTTTAAGGTGTTACAGGAGCAAACACAGTATGCCTGAGACCCTGGAGCACTGTCCTCATATGCTTTAAGGTCTGATCTCAGGAGCAAAGAGCGGCCAGCTATAAGCAAGTCTCAAGTCAAGAACACAGGACTTCCTACACCTCATAGAACACCTGTGTCCTGTCCGCCTCTTAGCAAAGGGGAGGATTCCTTATAGCAGGAGAAACAGCAATGAACTTTTCAGTCAAGGAGTGGAGAACTGGGAAAGGAAATGGTGATGGGGAGGAGGGAAAAAAACAGAAAGTTATTGGAAGGAAGAAAGGTAAAAGCTGAGGAACCATCAACATAAAATTAGTGCTCGAAGCTTGAGTAAGCAGAGTAAATACACAAGGGTTCGGCCTCCTCATGAAAGCATAGGAATGCAATTTCATATTCAAAATCAGCTGTCTGCTTTAGCAGAAAGACACACAGTCATGTGCCCAGAAACAGCAAAGCAAGGTGATAAAGGGAACTGGCATGAGCAAAGAAAATGTCAGTGGGAAATACGATGTCCATGCAATGATTGGACGAGATTTCAGAGTCAAAGCCTTTGAGAGGAAAAGAATAAAAGTTGCACAATTTCAAGACACAGAATAGTAACCAAGCCGACCATGCTCCTGCCTTACCCTGTCGCAAGCACAACTTCAGTAAATGCAAAGATAGATTCGCATCCATAAAAGTGCACTGTGGGAAGACAGGTGATAGAGGGGAGATTGATGTGTCTCCAAGCAGTTCCAAGAAGCCAGTCACATTCTAAGAATGGGAGTCGTTTTTTCTCCCTTTTGGTGGAAAACAACTTTTGTAATTAAACTATTATTTACCATAATTAATTTCACCAAACATTAACCAATTACACAGAGGACACACATATTTAATATCTATTTTCTCGTAATTGTTTTGTGTGCTAATGAAACAAAGCAGACTATCTCCCCAAATCTAAAAACTGAAGGACAGGTTCCCAGCAGCTCATTTATTGCCTGCTTCTTGGAGTCAGGCCTCTGGATATGGCATAGATCACACTCCATATCTCACATCTGTGTGCTGTTTTGAAACCGTGAGGTGATGATGGTGTAACACCATGGTTACTGCTTCACTGTCAACACCGTAAGAGCAACTTGGGGAGAACCAGCCACTGTGGATTCGTGCTGATTTCTCCAGAGTGTTCTATAACTCCAGACCAAAGAAACACACAGACTTTAGGAACTCTGTCACCCGGTCAGTGAGGGCTGCAGGCAGGAGGTCAGACAGGAAGGCACGCACGTGTTTAATCCATGAGAGAACTAGTTCCTTGTGAACTGCAAACCAGCATTTCTATCAAGCCTGTGTCATCCCATCTGTGGCAGGGTAGGTGACATCTAGAAACATGCACAAGTACATCTGTCTATACACATATATGTATGTAGGTATCCAATACAGACATAAGTAGGCAGATACATACGTGACAGATGGATACCTAAATATATAACATATGCGATCATACATAGGTAGAAGTGTAGATAGATAATAGTTCTGTTGAGTATTCAAAATAAAGACAAGAAAGGGAAGGGGAGGAAAAGAAAAGAGGCATGGAGGTTGGAGCGATGGCTCAACAGTTAAGAGCACAGACTGTTCTCTCAGAAATCCTGAGTTCTATTCCCAGCAGCCATTTGGTGGCTCACAACTATCTGTAAGGAGATCTGGTGTCCTCTTTTGGCCAGCAGAGACACATGCAGGTAGAACACTGTATACATAATCCACAAGGATGACCCCAGCTAAGACCCTAAGTAACAGAGGAGAGGGTACTTGACTGGTCTTCCCCTGTAGTTAGACTGATGACTATCTTAAATGTCACCATAGAACCTTCATCCAGCAACTGATGGAAACAGAGGCATTGGAGCACTAGACTGAGCTCCCAAAGTCCAGTTGAAGAGTGGGAGGAGTGAGAATATGAGCAAAGAGGTCAAGTTCACGATGGGTTTACCCATTGAAACAGTCTACCTGAGCTAATGGGAGCTCACCAATTCCATCTGGACAGAGAAGGAAACAGCATAGGACCAAGCTAGACCTCTGAATGTGGTTGACAGTTGTATGGCTGGGGCAGACTGTGGAGCCACTGGCAGTGGTACCAGAATTTATCCCTACTGCATGTACTGACTTTTTTGGAACCTATTCTCTTTGGATGGATGGATACCTTGCTCAGCCTAGATATAGTAAAGGGAGGGCCTTGGACCTTCCCCAAAGTGACATGCCTTACCCTCTCTGAGGAGTGAATGAGGGTTGGGGGTAAGAGAGAATGGGAGTGGGAACTTGGATTAGTATGTAAAATGAAAAAATATAGTTTGTTTTCTTTTAAAAAATTAAAAATTAAAATAAAAAAGAAAGGGTAGTAAAAAACAAAAGAAAAGAATCATGACTAAAAAAGGCGAGAGGGAGAAACCAGAAGAAATACTGGCTTCTTCATCATTTCAAGGAGGGTGTTCTAAAACATTCTAGATACTTATCAAAACTAAAGTGAAAATTATTTAGCTTTATTACATAATTCATTTCAATACATTTAACCACAAGAGGGTCCTTACACAATAAGCCACATCCAAGTGCCCAAATAAATAAAATTTATAAAACGTGATAAGTGAATAAAACATAAGTATGGACAATAATAAGCTAATACTTTATTCCTTTTGCTATGAGCCGGCATTTTATATAGAAACCTACGATGACATCTATAGGTACTCATTTTTAAAAAGGTGAGTATTTTTTTATCATATTTTAAATTAATATTTCATGGTTAATGCTATTGGTGTTTTAATTTTTCCCATTTTTATTGTCCATACACCTTTGATGAGGAACTGAAAACAGACAGGGCCAAGTTTTGTTTGCGTCAAGCTCCACATACTTAGGAGGATTTTTTTGGATGAAACAGATTTAGCGTCAGTCTCAGGAGAAGCTTTCCTGAAGTTTGGGGCCTGAGAGGACAGTGGGGACCAGGCTCTGGGGCTTCCCTGAGTGCTAATGACAATCCCAGGGTTGGGGAGGTGAGATCCAAAGCGAAAGGGGTTAGTAACACAAGCTAACGAGGAGTAAAGGACCCATATGAAGTAGAATGGCCTCTTTTTGCCCCTCTTTTTTATATTTATTTGAAAAATCTTTTAAAAACATTCTACAGAAATATGGGTATTACCTTCTTCAGCTTTGGCTTCAAGGTTCCCCGCTCGCTCATCTCCAGAAGGTCAGGGCTGAGCTGTACAAGCCTGCCCTTCATTTAGAGGGCCTCTTGCATTCATATTTAACTTTCTTTCATTCCTGGCCTTTATTAGCTCAGTTCCCACAGCTTGTAGCACATTTTTCAACAGCAACCCTGGGAGGACGTAAATGCAGAATAATGTATAAGGCCTCAAATTTGCATGGTCAAATGTCAAAAAAATTAGGCCTTCCCCAGAACCGTGTCACGAGAAATAACATAAAGTGGGGAAACTCAACAGCAGGCATGCCATTATCAGTTAGCGCACGCTGTCATCAGCGCCAGCCAGCGGGAGCACTGGTCATTAGCCAGACTCTGCCGGGGAGCCTGAAATGCTTCCTCTTCCTTCCTTCTCAAGATTTTCATTTCTTCCCCATCATCTGACAATATTTCACAGAAGTCCGCAATGCGGCATTGCCTCCCTGACAGGGAAGTCGGGGCGTGGAGGAGCCTGTGTGTGTGGGGAGGATGCAGGGATATTTCAGCAAAATCCACATATGTCCACTGTCAGCTGGAGGGATGCCGGGATTGCGTACCTATCGGATAAATACTCATTAAGAGTAATCACTTTATTTCAGCTCCGTAATGACATTAACAAGCCTGGAATACAGGGAATTACACGAGTCAGAACAAATAATTGAATATTCCACCGTTCGGGAACACAGCGCCGGCCTGCTTTTATGTCAGGCCGGCTCTGAAGCCAGCACGAGCGCGCAATTAGATAATAAGCTTAAGCAGCATTAAATTGGCACCGTGCGTGCCACCGCTGAGAAAAAAGCACCATTAATTGTTTGGCACCAACCTGCTTGTAATTTCACACGACGCAGGTACAAGTGAGACTGCCTAGGTTTTATTTAAATGGACGCACACAGAGGGTTTACACAGACCCAGCGAAGGAGAGGTGAGAAGAACCTGAGGAGGAACGTGTCCGCAGAGGCTGCTCATAAACTGCTCTCTCTTTGAAAGAACAAGAGACAGGTAAAAAGTCAGCAGAGTGCTTTTAAATTTCAGGTTTCCATGGTAATGTGAGCAAATGCTATGCATGTATGCATCTACGTGACGTAGGAGAAAATACACACCACACACACACACATGCACACGCACGCACGCATGCACACACATGCACGCGTGCACACACCTTTCACCTTTCTTCAAGTATTCCTACAAGACGCTATTTTTGTCAAAATTGTCCTAAAGTTTCCCAAACATGTGAATTACGTAAAGACTCTCATGGCCATACATACCAATGTCGCTCAGTGCTTGGCATCGCTCGTCACAGAGAATCTATGCTAATTTGTCGATGCCCAGAAAAATTGAATGAGTTTGAGTTTGGGCTGTGCATGAGAAGAGATTTAAAAACTGATTCGAGCACCATGCACCAGATAACCTGCCTAAATCGTCTGCAGCACCGTGTCCTGAACTAGGGAGCTGGTGTTTTGATAACCACCACCCTGTGCCACATGGGAGCGGCACTTGGTCCAGGGTTGCCTCGACTTTGAACTAATCTGAGGTAGCAAATGACAACGGCAGTTAGGAGTGCTTAAGCAAGCCGGAGATATGCTTGGACCCTGCCACATCTCTACTTACCACTATGACCAGAATGGAGACGATGAGAGAAGGGAGAGGTTGGGGACATTGGGAGGGCCGCTCAGGAGGTGTCCTTGGTTAGCCAGCTCCCATCATGACTCTCAGTCAATGGAGTTATTCAGAAGAACCAATCAAGGCTAGTACTTGATAGGCAAATGCAATAATCATTTATAATCCTGACAGGCTGAGGGTCTCGAAGGCAAACCTTCAGATACACCGTGGGTTTGAAAATAAGAGAAAGCAAATAAAGAAATCTCTATATTCTTCAGAAAATGTCTTTCCTCTCCCTAGTCCTACAATCTTCCAATCAAGGGCTTTCTTTATCACCCCAACCTCACAGCACGCAAAAGCCATTTAAAATCTATTTTTCTAAGTATCTCATTGCCTGTCTATAATTCACAAGGGTGTTTCCAAGTTATTATTCAATAAAGGCAAAGAGAAAGGGAAGTCAGTTCCAACTCCAAGACCCTTTAGAATACGCCAATAAATTTAAGACTGAGCACTGAGACAGAACGTTGCGTATTTATCATATCTGTCCTGTGAAATACCTTGCAAGAAGTGTGTTTCCAAGTTGCTTTCTATGTGGAAATGATACCCAGCATGCCATGCTGTTTATGACAGGTACTCAGCCTGCCTTATGAACACCCATGGAGATGACATGTTTACTTAGGGAACTGAAGTGAAGATTAACAGCAGTAGAAGTATTTTCTTCCTCCTTTCATTCACTTTCTCTAGTTCTGGTCAAACATTTGCTCTAAGAGGCAGCTCCACTGAGTGTGCATCTTTGTGTTGCAGCAATGACACTAATTGCCCTGTATCCAACAGCAATACATTTATTAGTATTTGTTACACACCTATTTATACAGCACACACGTAGGATATTCAAAGTCTTTCTTAAACTATGTCCCTTTGTATTGTCTCAACCGACATATCTAATTGTGAAGCACACATCCAGAGGAAATCACACTATATAAATGGGCGATGTGGTAAGAATGTACAGAAATGATGATATATTTAGTAGTCAGTCTATAAACAGCTGACTGAACGTCTACTCTAGGCCAGGTCTGGGATCCTCTGTGTCTGAGGAAGTTACAGGACACTTACGACGGTGTGTTCAGAACCCTCCCCTTACATCCCTTATAACAAACACTGCTGCTGTGCATTAACCTCATTTATATGCAAGCCACACCGCATATTGCTGCAATTACTATCATTTGAAATGTTATATATGTATCAATTAACAATGATAACTAATGGGCATATTTGTATTCAAATTCAACTGTTATATAATGGATGCATGTAATGGAAGGTTCATTGCAAAGTATCTCATTCTATGTAAAACTTTTAGAATTTCTATCATTTAACAAAAACATTAATTATAATGAGAAATATAATAAACATAAATTAAACATTGAGTTTGTTTCAATTTTTTTTCTTTTCTGACTTCTTTGTAATTAGATCTGACTGATGTATATCAGTAATATTCCTCTTTGGTCTTCTGCCAACTGTACCTGTTTTCATGATTGCTCTCCAGTTCTTGGCTGTTCTGTCGTTCTGTTCATCTATCCCTTTCTCTGGAAGTGTACCTTGCTACCTGATTTCCTGGTCTCGAGTGCCCCCACCTTGTTCTCTGGAACAATCTACAGTCACAGAGCATATCACTTTTAAGGGGAAACACATATGATTCTCTCAAGTAACTATCTTGTTCCTGGCTCATCTCTAGATTTAGCCAGAAGTTCTGGTAGTTAGTGAGTGTGTACGTCTGAGGAATGTGCCTTGGTCCAATCCAATGTAGAGGCATCTGGACCTTGGAGGGGGCTCCTCTGGGACCTGAGGGACACAGCTCAGCTTCCCTCACCACCCTTGCTGGCTTTCTGCTTTCTTGAAGCAGTTCCTTAATGAAGCACTTTCCACAAATCCTTGTTTCAAAGTCTGCTTCTGGCGAACGAACTCCAAAGAAAGAGATCACGTTATTAAACGTTCAGTTCTAAGAAGCATGGATTCTCATACTGTCTCCCTATTTATTTAGCTTCTGGGGAGATATGCCTGATTTACTCAACCCACTAATATTAAAGTAGAAATCTACATGTGAATCTTTTGGCTTAAAGTTAATTACTTTTTAAGTTTATTTGGAATAAAATATAATTACATAATTTCTCCCCATCTCACTCCTGTATACGACTCCTCCCACATCACCCTGGTTCCCTCCCAAACATTATCAATGTTACATGTTTGTCTATCAAACCAAATAAATATGTACACACGGCCTAGTGAGCCCATTCAGTGTTGCGGTGTGTGTGTGTGTGTGTGTGTGTAGGAGTGACCACTTGGTTAATAGTTAGGGGGAATCAACATGGGAAAAACCCATTCTCCCATCTCAACAGTCATTAATTGCCACTAGTTTTTCTAGCGAGGAAGGGACCCTATGAGACTTTGCCCATCTATGTTGTCATATTTATTTATTTATTTATTTATTTATTTATTTATTTATTTATTTATTAAAGATTTCTGTCTCTTCCCCATGGCCGTCTTCCATTTCCCTCCTCCTCCCCCAATCAAGTCCCCCTCCCTCGTCAGCCCAAAGAGCAATCAGGGTTCCCTGCCCTGTGGGAAGTCCAAGGACCACCCACCTTCATCCAGGTCTAGTAAGGTGAGCATCCAAACTGCCTAGGCTCCCACAAAGCCAATACGTGCAGTAGGATCAAAAACCCATTGCCATTGTTCTTGAGTTCTCAGTAGTCCTCCTTGTCCGCTATGTTCAGCGAGACCGGTTTTATCCCAGGCTTTTTCAGACCCAGGCCAGCTGGCCTTGGTGAGTTGTCATTTTTCAGTTCTTTTCCAGGCACCATTTTGTTGACATTTTATGGGTGTAGATTCCCTGTAGAATCTGGTAGACACTGTTTGGCAGAAGACTTCCTGGTCTTCCGAATCTTAGAATCTTTGCTTTGTTTCTTCTCTAATGTTCCCCGAGTTAGGAATTCCATTGTAGATGCAACCCACAGTCGGTTCTCTGCATTTCCACAGTTGCAGACCTAAGCAATATTCTGCATCTGGCATCTGCTACAAAAAAAGGATTCTCTAATGAGAGAGGAGAACTGCACATATCTATGGGTATACAGATAAGCATTTAGAATGCACTTAGGAGTTACACAGGTTTAATAAAGTGGTGGTAATAGGTACTCCTTTAAGATGCACAACCTCCCTAGCCTCGGGGAGTTGGCTAGGTTTCTAGTACTAGGCATGATTTACTCCCCGTTGAGTGGGTCTTAAGGCCAATTAAGCAGCTGTTGGTTACTGCCAAGATGTAAGTGCCACTATCACACCGTTAGGGATATCCTGCTGTGTCCGTCATTGCTGTGGTTCATAGGCTCACAGCTGAGCAGGGCTATTGATTGATGCGAGTTATATTAATAAAATTGTCTTAAGTAGGATGAGCAATGATCCCAGATTTCCTGGCTCCAGTCCATCTTCCTCTTAGCACTGAAAACAAACACTGTTCCAACAAGTTTCCATTTCAGGGAACACAGTTCATGCAATTGGGATCACCAGGACCCTTGCACTGCCAGCCTGTCTTCCTCTTGCCTGGTGTAACTTTGGATGTCTGCATAGCTGGCCTCACCCTTGCCAGCTTCTATGTGGCCTTAATGGCTCTTGCCAACTCTCCCAATGACTGCCCTATATTCTCTCATGTCCACTGATGAAATTTGAAACAGTTCTCTCCTACAATAGATTTGGATTTCGCTTTTGACAGTGCCGCCAGGCGGGATCATCTCTGCCTAGAGGGGGATGGGGCCACTGGTTCTCTTCTGTTACAGGAACAGCTGTCACTAGGCTGTTCAAACAGTGTTGAGTTGCATCCCTCTCAACACTGAGTTCTGAGTTGAACTCCATGCTTCTTGGAGAAAGTGATCGATCACATGCCATATGTCAGCTGTCTGTCCCAGATGGATCCCTGATGACTTATTTAACAAAGGCACAAGCAGACACTGGGCCAATGTGAGCAAAGAGGTCCATTTGAATGAAGCAACCATCTCAACAGTGTTCCTGGACCAGGGACTCTCCAAGGGTGTCTGTCAGACCACAATAGGGCAGGTGCCACCTGAAAATGTGCTACAAATTTAATTATTGAGACCTACAGCAGGTGGCCATATCTAAACTCTGGTTGAAGCCTGAATTAGGCCCCCACCATAGCAGGGAAATCCTGATGCATGGCCAAGGCTGAAATAATACCCTAATATTTACATGCTACCTCAATCGTGGATTTGAGAGAAGATAAGCAATTTTATCAGTCATGAAGAATAAGCACCTTAGCTCCATATTTGCTGTGGTAATCACTCAACATTTATTTAATGAAGTCGAAGTCTGCTAGACAGACTATGTACAAGAGACAGAGAGACAGCCACTTACTTGGGATTTCTATAAGGTCAGCTGTTCCTGAGTGGTGTGGTGTGAGGACTCATTGGAGGTCTTGTGTTGTAGGAGTTGCGGGTTGCATTCCGCCACCCCAGCTCCTGGTCGCCTGGCTAGCTTTAAACCCAAAATAACAACATACAAACTGTATTCATTTAAACACTGCTTGGCCCACTAGCTCTAGCCTCTTACGGGCTAATTCTCATATTTTGCCTAACCCATTTTTAGTAATCTGTGTAGCACCAGTCTTACCGGGAAAGATTCAGCATGTCTGACCTGGCAGCTTGTTTCATCGTTTCTGCCCTGAGAGGAGCTGCGTGATGTCTGAGCTCACTTCCTCTTCCTCCCAGATTAGCCAGGATTGTCTACACATTGGGACCTTCTGACCAGAGGACAGGGCAGGGTTTTCACGCAGAGCTGGCATTTAAGAGCATCCTGTCCCTGAGGCTTTGATGTATTAGTTGATCTTTCCCCTGACAGCAAGCAATAAAGATTCCTTTCAGTATTTTTAAACAGTAAAGGGACAAAGGTGTTTGTTCTATTCTTTCCACATCAAATCATTCCATTTCAAATTAGCATTCAAGAGTTGGTTGAGGAGAGTGGAGACCATCGTCATAGTGTGCTCTGCTGAAGGACAATGATGTATGGTGAACTTGACACCAATTTCACAACCAGAACACTCTCTGCTGCAGAACAATGTTCGCACCTTCAGAGTCGCTGTAAACACTAGAGAAGAGACCACGAGGCTGTGCGGCTTTGAGGCACTCTTTGCCAGATGAGTGGTGGGCATCGAGGCAGGATGCTGACCCTCAACCCTGACCCCAAGCCCAAGAATCTCAGACATTTATGAAGCTGTGGCCTTGGTTTCCTGCCTGCCTTTTCCATAGAAGCCTGCTTGCCCTGTAGCTTTAAGAACAGCTGGACACAGAGCACAGTGTAGCTAGCGTGGGCTCATGGGAAAAATATGGAAGAAGTCTGTCCCAAGTGCTGTCAGCTTTGGCATTTCGTGATGGACTCTTTCAGCAATAGCAGGGAACCATCTTGATATACAGCAAACATACCACACACACACACACACACACTTCACCCTATCTTTTCGTCTTCTTGTTTTTTCTTATTCATACTTCATATACCAAGTATCCAATGAAGTGATGACACCTTGCACCCAGAAGAATGGGCACATCTTCCATGAGTGGAAGAACAGCAGTGCCACACAGCACCCACACCGCTGAGTCGAGGACACCAGTGCCACACAGCACCCACGCCCCTGAGCCCTGCTGTTCTCGCTTCGGCTTCCCAGCTGGGTCCTCTTCTCTGACTTATCTCTTGCTGTCATCTTTCTGCAACTGGTGGGAACTCAGATTTCTTAACAGGAACACCAGAAACGATATTGACAAACCACTCATTTCCAGGTCGCCAGACTCCTTTGTGCTATTGTCCATGGCCTATACGAATCTTCAACAATATAATCTCTAAAACATGTGCATGAGTACATTTCTTTTTTTTTTTTTAACAATGCCCTCCATCTTGATGCCTATCAAATATTTCTAAAGCCATTGCTCGGGTACCTGAGGATTTTTATGGTGAGTCCTCAGCCCATTCTCAGTGCCTTTCTTCAGTGTGTGCTGGGTGTCAATCTTCCATGGGGTGTGTCACGAGCAAAGATTCGATTCCGTCCTTCAGGCCGTCTGCTCCCTCAGTGCTATTCCCTGGTCTGTGCAGAAGCCTTTTGATTTCACACAACCTTACTTGTCAATTCTGGGTACCATTTCCTGGGCAACTGAAGTCCTCTTCAGAGAGCCCTCGCCTCTGCCTGTCTTGAAGAGCTTCCCCTGTGTTTCTTCCTGCTCTTTCGAGTTGCAGATTGTACCTTGAGGTTGTCTTTTATGCTTCTGAGTTGAATTTTATACAGGATAAGTTTTCATTATCATTTGCTGGAAAATGGATATATTTGAGGCTCATTACATTGAGTGAAATAACCCAAAATTGGAAAGATGAATATCACGTTTTCTTTATCTTTTTGATGGATCCCAGTTTTTGTAATTACACACACACATACCACACACACACACACACACCACACACACACACGCCCTTATTTCAACAACCCTTCTAAGAGGAGTCAGAGTGTGATGCACTCGTGCGGCTCAGCTCGGCTCCAGAGGGTTAACGTGAACACAGATGTGTCTCAGTGCTTCTGAGCGCCCCTCCCTATATGGAAAGCGGTTGAAGGGCTGTGGGCTGTGGGCTGAAGCTGGGTGTCTGCTGCAGGGTGCCAGATGGAGGAGCGGTACGTTTTACCAACTAACGTGCTAAGTTTGAAATAAGATAGAGAACACTGGAGAATTTAGGTGCACAAACAAAATACACCCGACACAGTTTTAGTTAAAATTTATATTAAAATGCCAGAATTGAGTTAGGTGTCGGGTTGGTGGAGGGAGGCATCCACACCTGCCCCATGTTTTAGCGTGAGTGATTATTCAGGCAAGCACCCTGTGCCTGCAGCTGAAAGCCATTCTGAATAAATTGCATTCTGATAAGGATTCGCCTTGAATATCAAGTTCCCTGCCTTAAATCAACACAAAGTGAGGACTGCAGCTCAAAGGAGGGGAAGCCACCGCTTAACTGGAGCCCCACCTCCAGCCGCTCTTGTTTGCCGTATTTTCTATAAAAGTAGTGTAAAAGAAGAGGGTAGCCTACCTCCTGCATTCTAGATTAGTATTTTTTTTAGTCAAATTCAGTTTGTAAATCACTCGAGGCATGAATGGGGTAATACACCCAATGGGGTTGTTCTGGATTAGATTAATATTCTAATAGAAAGAAATTTAGGTTTTCAATTTTGGTCAAGCCGCATGGTTTTTGTTTGCTAATAGATGTGTTGTTTCAGCCACATATGTAGAGAAGCACTGAGATGAATTATTGGGACTGTATATCTCATGCGTGGGATCGGCCCATGTTCTGGAGAGGGCTGGGAGAATGAGGCAGCTCTTCCCACGAACCTGGGTGCTGTGGCCTAAATATGGTTGACCTTGAAGAGATTCTTATGTGTCATACATTGTAGCTGTCAGTCATGATGTAGGCCATTGGATGAGGAAGAAGGACCATCCCAAGGAGAATTTGACTGATGAGTGAATCACAATTGATCAATCTGTAAACATGGCCGGCTTACTAACTCCTAGGAGACCTGAAATGCGTTCTGTATTAACTTGTTTTCTGTTGCTATAGTGACACACCCATGACCAAGACATTGTGTGGAAGGATGAATTTATTTGGCTTAAAGTTTCAGAGGAGTAAGAGTCCATCATGGTAAGGAAGTTGGCAGCAAGCAGCACCCATGAGAGCTCACACTTACTGAAAGCAAGATGAAGGGGGAGGAGAGGATGGGAAAGAGGGAGAGGGAGGAAGGGTGAGGGAGAGAAAGACAGGGAGGGAAGGGGAGAGGGGGAGAAAGGAAGGGAGAGGAACAGGGAGAGTGAGGGAGAAACAGGGGAGAGAGGGGAAGGGGAAAGAAGGAGAGAGGGAGGGAGAGAGGAAACTGGGCATGACACAAAGCTTTCTGCTTGCAAAGACTGCCCTCCTATGACATACTTCTTCCAGCAAGCCTGCACCCCTAAGTACCCCCAAACAACACTGGGAACCAAGCATTCAAATGCCTCCATAAGGAATGTTTCACATTCAGAACACCAGAGAAACCTCATAAGCTAAGTTCCACAACCCCATTCTCTGTGCCATGGGGGCCAAGTGGACAGCTGGGTCCTAAGTTTTAGTTACAAGGATAAGGAGGTACTTAGACAAAATTCCTTGTCATCAGTAACTTGCTTTTATTTACTGACCATCCACAGATCATTTAACATTCACTGAACGTTATTGAACCTAGAACAAAAAGGGCAGTACATTGTCTCTCTAATGCTAGGCTAAGCCGCATCTGTAAGGGACAGCCAACATGCCAAGGATCCTGACGTGGAGTTGGACTGAGCACAGACACATGTTAGGAAGACTCAAACCCAGGAAATTCCTGGTGGTTTGGCTAGTGGGTAAACACATGGACGATATACCAGAGAGAATTATTAAAATTCCAATGCTTTTCTTAAATATTTTAAATATGGTATTTTTCCCAGGTAATCCTTACCTGGGTATTTGTCATTGGACTATTGGACAGTTGCGTGGGTGGAGGCTGCAGAAGACTCTATGTCTCTCCTCTATTGGGCAGGGGATTTTTAGAGCCCCTGCATGTCTGTCTACCCAGCGCTGCACACTTATGACTGTGTGCACATTCCCGACTGTGTTAGTATGGAAATCTTGGTGGTATCTAATCTACAGACCCACACGACAAAGACTGGTTCCCGTCACCCACCTCAAGGAGACGTGGCCCCTTTACCTGCCTGACTGCCTTTCAGTTGAAGGCCTGAGGAAGCTTCTGCCACGGGGTTGTGCACAAAGCATTGGCCATCCTGTTTGTCCCCACCTCCTCACACAGCAGGGGACTGTCAGTTCTCTCTCTGTTTCCCCAGTCTGGGGAAGTTCATCTGAGGAGCCAGAGATACACGGGGCAGCATGGTCCTCGCTGTGTCAGCTTCTGAAGGGATTGCTCAGAGCACATCACCCAACTTGTGTGTAAGCAGCACGTGTGTTGAGTTTTTGTTACTCTGATTCAAGCAGGAGTTGGTCAGATGTTGAATGTGCTGGGCCTGAGTTTGTGTGTGTGTGTGTGTGGCAGGGGGTGGGGGGGGTTGGCGTGTGCTGGTGTGTGGGGTGCTGGGTTGTATAGCATAAACAAATAATACATCTTTGCCTAGTTAAAATAATATTCCACAGCATGGGGTGGAGGTGTGCATTTGCGTGTGCAGTGCTGGTGTGTTCATGTATGGGTGTGGAGTGCTGTTTTCTGCAGGTATGGGGTGCTGATGTGTTTAGGTGTGGGGGGCACTGGTGTGTGTGTCGGGGGGTTAGAGAACAAAGTCATATGTTACTGTTCAGGAGCTTTCTAACTTTTTTTTTTGAGATGGGGTCTCTCACTGGACTGGGACTCATCGACACTGAAACTGTAAGCATTGAAGCATGTGCCATCATGCCTATTTTTTTGGGGGGGGGGAGAAGCGTTCTGAGTGCTCTGTCTGCATTTTTTACTACATGCCAGAAGAGGGCATCAGATCCCATTATAGATGGCTGTTGAGCCACGGTGTGGTGGCTGAGAATTGAACTCAGGACTTCTGGATGAGAGCAGTCAGGGCTCTTAACCACTGAGCCATCTCTCTAGCCCCCCCATTCCTCATTTTGTTTTAATTTTTTAAAATGTGGGTTATGTGTATCAAACTCAGGTCCCATTGTTTGTAAGGTAAGCGGTTTACTGACTAAGTCAAGTCCAATTTATTTCTGCATCTACATAGGTTGATGTAGAGTCATATCTCTGTAATAAAATAACCCATGTAAAGGTCACTGAGCTAATAATGTTTGAGTGTTAAGCTTCTACTCTGGGAAGCATGGCTTCTTGTAAAGCAATGCTGCTAATATTTGTCTTGATATTCTAGTCACCATGAACCACCCTACCTACCTTCAAATGAAGCACTGCATGGAGAAGTTAGAACAAATCAGACTGGGCCGGGATGCACCTCTGGGTAGCACACTCGGCTCAGGAACACAGAGTCCTAGGTATGACCTCAGTATCGCACACATTAGAAATAAAAACAAATGAATCCGATAAAGATATCATGAAGAAGTGTTAAGGAGGTCATGGGGATGTTGTGGGGTCTTTCCAGTCTTATCTTCTTGAAGAAAAGAGTTCAGCCAAGAGGCATAGACACTGAGCAGTTCATTGAGGAGAACAAAGCTAATTCTCCAAGGAAAGTTCGGAGCTGCCTGGAAACAGGGAGCAGCCTAGTGGACTCTGTGGTATCTTACAGCATCTCATGCACATGCATGAGTTGAGTGGCGTATTTGGGGGTAAGTTGATACCTTTGCTTTCCCAAATCATGGTAGACCAGATCACTCTTAAAGAGTTTCCTTCCTTGCTCTCCACAAAAGGTAAGTGTGTCAAAACCACAATGCTTTTCAGGATATAGGCCCTGGCTCTCGGCACAAAGGGAATGCCCTGGAGCTGTAGGTTAGATACAGAGGGAATAAGCTAGTTGCTGTACCAAGGATTCTTAACCACAGACAAATGGACGGGATGTTCTGACGGCGTGCAGACAGAGCTACCAAGGGCCAGATGCAGTTTCTCAATTACTCCTGTCTAGCCCCTTGCCTGCCTGGTGTCATTTCCTCTTACATTACTTTTAACCCTAACATTTGTTTCCACTATCATAGAAAGAAAAGGGTTAAACCACTCTTGACTTGAGGTCACCCATCACCCAGTGATCAGTGAGCAGAGGCCTTGAACAGAAAGGCTGTGAACAGAGCTGTCTGAGGGGGGGGGACTCTTCAGTGAGAATCCCATTTTAATAGCTTCCTGGTTTCAGTGTAACATGACCCTGCCCACATCCTGCTAGACAAGTGGGCCGAATGGACTGTTTCTGGGTGTGTAGCAATCGCCGTAATCACGAGTGACGGTTTCATCTGTGGAGACTGCAGAATCTTCTGAAATAGGAAGAGTTGGCCCGGTGAACTTGCGAGTCTCACGGTTGCTTAATGCAAAATCCAGACATGATTTTTTAAGCACACGTTGTGACCCAGAGTTAAAGATATTATGCCATCATTTGGCAATGCAAAGCTGAGCTGAAAGTGGGTATTAGCATTCACCACGAGGGAATACCTCGGCCTTCACACATCCCAAGGCAGAAGCTGCGTGAGCTTCACGGGGCTATGTGCAGCTCAGAGTCCACACCTGTACATGCATATTTCCCGGGCATGCTCAGAATTGCATCAGCAGAGCCGAGCAGCGTCTGTCCACCATCCAGACTGTCGGCATCATGAAGTATCCAGACTGCCGTGAGCTGTCAATCTCAGCCTCTGCTTCTCCTCTGTGCGGTTTATCTGTATTCCATATGCAAATTCTCCAGTGAATGATTTTCCTGTTTGGTAAGCTAGGCTGCACCTGTAACATGTGAGATTGAGTTAGAAATGACAAGCAGACAAGCACCAGGCACATTATCTTGACAAACTCAGCCTCCCAAAATTACCCTGGGCCTGAATTATTAAAATAGCAAGGAATATTTCACTCAGCTCTGCAGAATGGTCCTAATTGTCCACTTTAGCTAAATCTTTCAGTCTCTGGGCCGGTCAATTTACATCGGTGGCTTGCAAATTCCTCCAGTCCCATTAGGGAAGAGCGGGATAGCAGCCCACTGCATGCTCATTTATTTTAATAACCTGCCAAGCAGACATGAAAATGTTAAAATTGGAAGGCTCTAACACGACAGGATCCTAGCTTGTCAGAGCCACTTTTTAATCTGGTTAAAATACTTTCTGTCTCCTTTTCATGTCTCCTCAGGTAAGTGGGGAACTAATTGTCAAATTACTAATTTTGTTGGCATTAATATCAAGACTAAGACAAGAGGAGCTCGCCCTGGCGAGGGAGATATTTATTCCTTTCACAAACTTCTGCTGACAGATCAGAAAATTACCCTGCAATCAAGGAAGAGTTAAATGTATATGGTTTGCTAGCTGTTTGGTGTAAGTAGCTCTTGTAAGAGCTGTTGGTTAGGAGTGTTAGCTGAACACCAGTCCTCAGCATCATCTGGTTGTTTGTGGTTTGTAGTGCACGAGCCACCATGACAATACCCAACATGCCCCAAAGTATAAACCTTGTGCTGAAGGAGCTTGGATATGTGTGTGCACTCTCTATGTATGGCAAGAGCTCTCTATTCCTCCACTTTGTGTTATACTCGATTCTGACCGTTGCCCTGGTAAAATTTAATGGTTTTTCCCATTACTCTACAGTGTTCTGTTTGCATGATCAATTGGGAGGTGATCTTAGTAACAGTCTGTATATTGTGGATCATTTGACTTGCCCTGAAATAAGTCTTTTACGATACTTCGTGAAGAGTGTTCACACAAGGAAGGCCAGGCCCTGGCAGACCTAAGTCACTAAAAGTTCTATAGGAGAGAGAAATGATGTCTCTTGGGGGATGCACTTTCTCTTCTCCACTTGCAGGTGAATATGTTCCCACAGCTCTGGGCCTGGGCTTCCATATCCTTCCTGGATTTTATGCTCAGATGAGCTCAGGGCTCCACACAGAGGCAGGTCTGCTATGTAAACAGATAGAAGAAACATCTCACAAGCCGATAGGACTGAAATATTCTGAGTTGGTGGAATTTCCGGAGCATACCTCTCTTTTTATCTCTGGAGAAATTGAATTGTGAACTTCCACTGTTTGTAACCCTTGATTTTCCAGCAAAGAAATGTCCACTTTCTAAAACAAAACTTTAATTTTCAACATTAGGCATTTATTGATGAACTATAGGATGCCACTGATTTGGGTCTCTGAAAAAAATCAACATATTGGGAATCTACCTCCATGATGGAGTTCCCGCCCAGCAGAGCCAAGGTTATGGCTTCAGCCACCAGGAAGGAATGAGAAAAATGAGCATATTGTCTTTGTTATTTTGTTATGTTTGCCTTCTGCCATGCTTTATGAATCATTTCACTATAAATTTCAAAGTAAATTTGCTACAGCATTACATATCTTGGTAATGTGTAATATCACTTTTCCCTGAGGAGAATCCATTTTGGTACTTTAGACAAGACCGCCATTCTTCCTTTCCTATACAGTGCTGCCTGCAGGGCTGAAATGTGCAGTTGTGTGTGTGTGTCCAGGCAACCTATTTATAAATAGATTTGACACTTTTGTGTTAACGTCAAGGTGCTTTTTTATCATCCACAAGATCTAGAAGAACAACAAATGTGGAAAATTCATGATAATTCCTTCCAGGACAAAATTCAAGACGTGACAGCAAGATGGCAGAGTGCGGGTGGAGGGTGGCCCGTGAGCGGGTGGGAGAGCAGACACGCAGAGCCCAAACACAGGCATGAGCAAATACAATGACAGCCTTCTGTATGTGTCTCACCACTTCACCACTTACATTTGAGCTTGTATGAAAGGGTTGGCCCATCCAGGAAGAGAGAGAGAGAGAGAGAGAGAGAGAGAGAGAGAGAGAGAGAAGGAAAGAGGGAGAAAAAGACAAGAGAGAAAAAGAGATGGGGAGAGAGGAAGAAAGGAAGGAAGGGAGGAAGAAAGGAAAGATATGCATCCAGACAGGAAGACTGAATCCATTATTTCCCAAATGACACTATCATCAACATAAACATCTCATAGAATCAGGGCAAGTTACTGGAGCCAATAAGTACTCCCATCTCAGGAATCACAGAACAAAAAAACGTACAAAATAAAATGTGTTTATTCCTGTCATTGTTTGCAATAATCTACCCATGAATTATTTTAAAATAATTTTAACAATTCATTTTATTCCATATTTTTATTTTAAATATGAAATTATATTCATTTTTTTAAATTGACATTTCCCCCTTAAAATACTTTCTCACCATGTTGAGGACCAGTTTAGTATACACTATTCAACTTCACTGACCGGCTTTGGGGTATTTTTTCTTTGCTTGTTTGTTTATTAGCTCTTTTTAATGGGAGTGAGCAGATCCGTGTTTAAATTTGAGGATATGATATTCCATTTGATCAGACTGCAAAGCTTCCTATAAAATAAGAATTTCTATACTATATTTGAAGGTTCTGAATTTGGAGGATGTAATTATTTTTAAGGTCACTCACTCCAAGGGTGAAAGCATTCTGCTTGTGATACTTGAGTAACAGTACAGAGGTCCAATCTTACCTTTGGGAGTAATTCTGTATTCTATAGTTAGTTGCATAGGTGAAACTAATTGCTTGTTTAACTTAAACAGAGGAAGCAAGTTACAGGAATATAGGAAGTGTCAAAGTACATTTTTTAAAAAGTCGTAGTCCTAGTGATCTTTCTGTTTGTCATTTCTGGAGAATTTGAACTTCATTGGTAAAGGCAGAATACACACATTGTATATTTACATAACAGAAAATACAAGGCCTCTTTAAGATGTAGCAATCCAAAATAAGCAAGGGCTGCGTAAAATAATACTAGATCCACTATGTTGTGCCATATTTATGTGTATACACATTTGAAATGTACACAGTACATATGTGTTTGTGTGTGCCTATTGCATTGTGCAGCTATGACCAAGCAACAGAAAAGTGTTAAAGAGTTTGTGGCCTTCGATATGCATGCTCTAAATAAATAGGAATACTTTTCATCCCTCCCACACACTAGGAGAGCTCAGCACAGATTAACCCCTGCATTTCGGTTGACAGGTTGTTTTGCATGGAAATCAACATCTCTCCAAACAGCTTGGCTGCTTGCTACAGAAAATAAAATAAGTAGGCATCAAAGTGCCTAATAGATTTTAAAAGTTGAATATAGCAAAATAAATGGCTCCTAATCCCCTATAACTTGGGTAAATAAGTGTGGGTCTGGCCCAGGTCCAGCGCTGTCTCTGGGTGTCTGTCTCTCCTGGCCTCACTTGTAGACAGTGATTCCATGCAAATGAGCCAGGATGAACATCTCCTTACATCTTTGCTAATCCGCCTGGTTCCTCTAATCACACTACAGAGAAGCCAATATCTATTTCCATCAGGCAGATAGGATCTCCTAAGGAATTAAAGAGGTTTTTCCACTCAGCTCTGCACTGGCCGAGGACAGGACTGTGATCTCGGCTTCGGGGATTTCTCATTATAGGCAGGCGCTCCCTGGATCGAAGACCTGAGTTCTGGCTACTGGGTGTTTAATCCTCTTGTGGTCGGGGTCAGAACTTCTGGCTATTTAAGATCTGTGATTACTCAGCACTTGGCTTTTGATTGAGTGAACTTCTGAGGACAGCACGGGACTGTGATTTCCAGTTAGCGGTTTAAAGAAACTGCTGGGAGTGACAGATAGGGAAAGCCCTGTGATTAAGCTAACTATCCCCTTTTAATTGGCTTTCTGAAGCCACCTGATGCTTAACTCTTCATGTGCCGATAAAGACAAAATTACCCAAGAGAATGACTTTAGTGTTTTCCCCTAAGAGAGGACTTTCCATGAGATCCACGAGACCCCTCTGGGGGTGGGACTGGGGAAGCTCAGTTTGGGCCAAGGGCAGCGGTCGATGTGGAGAAGACTTAACACAGAAGCTGAAACAGATTTCCATCAGTGAGAAAGTCCTTCCATGGACAGCTCGAGTACTTGGGGTAAAAGAGATATGAGGCTTCCATAGTTGGTGCAAAGGGCAGAAGCATTAAAAAAAAATGGGTATAAGAGATGTTCTGAAGAAAAACACCTTTTTCTTGATTGAAACTAGTGAAAAGAACTTAAGTATCTCTTGCTGTGTCACTTGAAGAAATAAGGAACACTGGTGTCCTTTTCTAAGTCCTAGAAGGTGCTCAGGTCATGGGGCACTTTTTCCTCTAGCCCAGAAACTTATTCAAGGCTCATCTGCTGGGAAACAAGCTGACCTGCCACTGTTATCTCTGTCTCTCTGTCTCTCTGTCTCTCTGTCTCTCTCTTTCTCTCTCCTTTCCCTTCCTCTTTCTCTTACTTCTCTCCCTCCCTCTCTCTCTTCTATCTGTGTGTGTGTGTGTGTGTGTGTGTGTGTGTGTGTGTGTGTGTGTATGGCAGTGGGGGCGGAGAGAAAGGAGAGAGAGAGAGAGAGAGAGAGAGAGAGAGAGAGAGAGAGAGAGGAGTCTCACCACCTCTGCTCTCATCCTTCCAAGTGTGGAAATAGATGCATGGAATACCACAACAAACTGGGATTAGAATGTTTGACACATTTTTTTCTGTTCCTTTTTAGACTGCATACCTTTTGGACAGACTTGGGTATATAATCTTTATTTTTGTTTCAAAACTAATGGATTAGGAAGTAGAGAAAGAATATGCAACTTACTTTCATTAAACCTGTGTAGCAATAACGAGACAAGGAGACAGAGACAGCCATGGTTGATGCCAGAAACAGAGCTGAGATGGGAACAGGAGCCCATGAGATGGTGGGGAAGCCCAGGTGTGAATATCCTCTGAGGGGCATGTTTTCTATAAATGGAGACCGTTCTTTCTTTTCCCAGCTGCCCAGACTGAAATAATCATACAGAAACTATATTAATTTCAACACCACTTGGCCAACAGCTTAGGTGTACTTTTAACTAGCTCTTATATCTTAAATTAAGCCATTTTTATTAGTCTGTGTATTGTCACAAGACTGTGGCTTACAGGATAAAGTTCTGGGCGTTTCTCCTTTGGCAGCTACATGGCGTCTCCCTAACTCCACCTATTCTCTATATATAACCCTTCCAGCCTGGCTATATTCTGCCTTGCCATAGGTCAAAACAGCTTTATTCATTAACCATCAAAACAACACATATACAGAAGGCCCATCCCACATCTGTTTTCTATTTTTGTTTGTTTGGTTTTTGTTGTTGTTGTTGTTTTGTTTTTTTGAAACAGGGTATCTCTGTGGCTTTGGAGCCTGTCCTGGAACTAGCTCTGTAGACCGCGGCATTGGTGGTATAGTGGTGAGCATAGCTGCCTTCCCACATCTGTTTTCCTTTCACAGACAGAACCTGACATCCATAATTGATGAAACCTTTGTGTGATTAAATGCATCACATTGTTTAGCACAGTGCTTGGCATTTTACTTGCGAGGGATTCTGAGTGGACACACACATTCAGCAAGTCTCGCTCTCAGAAGAGCAGGGTGCTACTTCCACCACAGGAAGAAGACAAACCAGGTGAGCTGCACAAAGCCTCAGCCCAGAGTAGCTGCCGAGTGTTCAAAAGTGGGAGAAGTGAGCTTTGAGAGAAAAGTCCACACTAGGAAGAAAATGGTTGTATGTAAAATATCTTCTGCTATCCAAAGACCTCCAACTCAAAGCTGAGTGCCCTGTTCTTAGGCTGTGTACAAGAGCATCTATAGATGGGCCAACTGAAGAGGGGGTAGTTGGTACCATTTCCATCCAGGGGAATGGAGGAGAAGACTTTCCAATGTTTCATGCTACCATCAAACTCTATATTAACTAATAGAGATCCCAGAGAGGTCTTCATGGTGTTGGGAAGATTTTCTCATAAACTAATAATTTGTCTTTGGTTGGCTTTTTTATGACATTTGAGACAGGACTTTGCATACACCAGATTGGCTTGAGTTTATGGGGTCTTTCGGGTCTACCTCCTGGTTGCTGAAGTTACAGCCATGAGCTACCACACTCAAGCCAGAGAAATGGGTTCTCAGAGAAGATGGACATGCAGCAGAGGGAACCAGTACTTCTGTCATCACCTTCCAGGATGTGAATGATGCTCCCCTTGCTCAGTTGTTTATCAATGCCTTTGCTTCACTCTGGGGATTTAGTCACAGATCAGGGAAGTATAGAATTCTGTGTTTGGCTGTAAACATCTCCTTTAGGAAACCCCTGCTCCCATGACTCTTTCCCTGGCTGATGAAAATGTCACTTTCCAACTTCCATCTGCCCTTTTGTTTACTTGGAAGAGATACTGAACTTAAGGTTTTTATTCTGTTACTTTCTATTTTCCCCTGCAATATATACAATACATATCTTTGTCCTAAAATAAATCCCTAATTGGTTCACCTTTGATTTTCTTTCTTGTACTTTCCAGTTTTGTGGACTCGGGACATTTCTGCCAAGCCTGCTCTATTCTCAGGACAAATTGATTCACAAATAGAATTTGCTGGGGGAAGAAAGAAACAGGAAAGGAAGAGCCAGAGAGAAATTGGAATAGGACATGGAGACTCAGCAAATTAGACTTAAAAATAACTCCACATATACACTGCAATTAGGGAAATCAATATACCCTCGCTCAGCCTGCGAAGAAATCTCATGATTCCCACTATAAACCCAAGAATGAATTTAGAAAAACAGGGCATCTTCCATACTCCATGTTCCCTTCCACACTCAGTGCATGGCCTATTGTACACGATGTGAGATTTATTAGGAATCTCATGGAAATGTGAGCCCTTATCTTCCCTTTGCACTCATATTTGCCTTTCCCACTTGCTACATTTTAATTATTTCCAAGTCCTGATTTCTCTCATTTATTCCATCCTCACTTATTTTTCCAATTTTTTATCATAGTAATTTTAGAAACACAGCACAGAGTTGGCCAATTACTCTGGTTTTCAAAAACTAACTTTAAATGTTCTGTGACTAAACTTCATCTTCTCTTCCACAGACCTGTTAATGTTCAATGGACAGGGGTGAGGCACCACCTTTACTGGGGAAAGTGCAGCGTGAGTGGTGTGTGTGTGTGTGTGTGTGTGTGTGTGTGTGTGATAGGGTATCTTTGTGCTGATTTCCTTGTCTGTGGGCCTGTGGTGGCCAGAACTCAACACTCACTGGGTGTCCTCCTCAATTGCTTCTCTGCTCTATTATTTGGGACAGTGTCTCTCCGACAGAGCCTGGGTCTCTTGATGTTTGGGATATAATGACTGGTCATCAGGATCCACCTGTTTTATCCCCCAGAGCTTGACTTACAGGAGTTTATCAGCATGTGTAGATTTTATGTGGATGCTAGGGATTCAGACTCAGGACCTCAGGTTTGCACAGTGTGCTTTACTCCCAGAGCAACATCCTTAGAGACTTTTGTGTCCTCTTTTACCACATGGATTAAACAGTGTAGTGGCATTCAATTATATGTTAATAACTAAAGACTACCTGAAGATCCGAGAGTAAACAGTCCCACTGGTCAACCTTACAGACCAAATTGTGGTAATACATACCTTTAATCCCAATAACCACAAAGACAAACATCTTTAATCCCAGTAGCCACACTAGTTGCCATAGAAATTGGGTGGTGCATGCCTTTAATCACAGTGGTGCACGTCTTTAATCCCAGCCCTAGAGAGAAATATAAGACAGGAGGAAACAGCTCTCAGACCCAGTCTCATTCTGAGATTCAGGGAGGCAGGATCACCATTTTGGTCTGAGGTCGAGGTAAAAGCCAGTGGTTGGCTGTTTTATTTTTCATATCTTCAGGTAGAACCCCAATTTCTGACCCTGAGCTTTCATTAATCGTGCTTCAAATAACTATTTTCTGAATGAAAATGCTCCTTGCAGGACATCAAGACCTGTCCCTTTCTGTGCCTAATTTACTTAGTTGCCCTAGTTTATACCTCCCTTAAGGTTTGCTTAATCCAATCATCCATTCAGGGCTCAGCAGGCTTCACCATGCTGCCTGTGCCATGCACCATGCACCAAGCATTTCCCACCTAATAGAAATGCAGATATGATCGATCATTCTCTGACTTTAAGCAAATCCCTAGCTACTGGCAGAGTGCAGGGTACTAAAGAAGTCCTGTACAAAGCAGCTGTGGAGATGGTCAACCCAGACTGCCATGGAGAGACAAGCGACACCTGGGGTTCCCAGCTAGAAGCGCAGGAAAGTGTGCTCTAGGCAGAACAGGTGACCTGTCTAGGCAGGCAGAGGTGAGAGCCAGCATGTCCAGGGCCATCTCCGCAGGCTCATGAGGCATGAGATGGGCTGGAAAGCCATGACTCTGCCAGTGGTGGGCAGTCCAGATCTTGCCAGGCAGATCTAGAATGTTGGGTTCATCAGGGGAACACTGATGTGGAGAGGGAGGGAGGCTCTTTTGATAATTCTGCTGAATCCACGTGCCTGAGGCTGGAGGTGGAATGGAACTGTGAAAGTCCTCAGGGACTGTTCAGACTGGCCAGCTCTCAGCCATTAAGACTCAGGTATGGTGACACCTAACTCGTGCTTGCCTTCCCAGGAGGAGCACTGACCACAGATACTCTAACTCCACCTGCCACAGATACATCTCCTAGCCTCTGGATCAGGTGTGGCCAGTTCTACCCTTGTCTTCATTCCCCTCCCAAGCCACAAGTTCAGAGATAAGAACGGAAAAAGCCTAAAGAGGTGAAAGGGGTTTTATTTTGTGAGGCACGAAGACATATCTTAGTCTATATCAGCTGGAAACAGTCACATGACCCTGATCTTAGAGTCAGCAGTGGGATGGGGCGGTAGCTCGGTGTGCTGTGTCTGAGACTTACTAAAAAAGCTTGGGCAGTACCAGCTCTCCAGTTCTGCCACAAGCAGTATACATAGTGCATCTCAGAGGCTGACTCTACTGCAGCCGCCACTGTCCTCGGTGGTCATTCCACAGTCCCGATGTCTCCAATATGCTGGGGTGTTACTGAAACTGAGGGCGCACCCTCACTCATGGTCTCCTGGGCTCTCTTCAGAGACACCGACCTGGTCACATGATGCCAAGCCTTAGCTTTTCTTTATAAGGCCTTAGATCCTGTGGCTTTCATGCCCCCGAGACTGACGTCACATGGGAAACTCCTCCATATTATGAGACGCATCTATTCCTTACACTGGATCACTGCTTCTATGTGCTGGCCCTGAGAAAATACTTCCCAGAAGGTTTCACCTCAGTGATACTGGTCTGTTATTAATCATACCTGATTCTAAACCCCAGATGACCAGAAATGGTTGTTCCAATAAGCAAAGGTGTTGCTTCCACAGACTCTTAATTTAACACACAAGTGGTCCTCACAGAGCCTTTGTTTCTTCATGAAACTCCAGAAGCCAGGCCCATAACATCTCAACATTTCTGCCTTCCTAACAGCTCATTCATCTCAACATTTCTGCCTTCCTAACAGCTCATTCAGCTCTGAGAACTCAGAAATCCTGCCAAAAACCTCCGAAATCGACATGGTTGTGACCTTTATAGCTCTGCCCACACCCAGAACCACTTTCTGACTCCATTTGCCTTCTTTTACCGAGATAAAACACTGACAAAGAATGACATGGGGAGGAAGATTTACACAAGTTCCAATTGGTCTTATTAATAAAAACCTGGAGCCAGATATTGGGGAAAATGCTGAAATATCAGAGGGAGAAAAGAAGCAAGCCACAGCCAACTCTTACCTTGTAATCCCTCAGTCGAAAAAAGATAGAACTACTGTCTCCTTCCACCTTATACTTCTCTCTCCACCTCTCTCTCCACCCAGCTCAGCCATATCACTTCCTGTCTATCTGTACAGTCCTCCAGACCTCTATGGTTAACTGGTGGTGAGTTCTGCCCTCTGATCTTCTGGTAAGCTTTATTTGCTAAAGTACAAACAAAATAGCACCACAGGAAAGTGTTTAAGGTGAGAGTCTATCATCAAGGGAAGCCAAGGGAAGAGATCACAAGAATTTTGGAGGCAGGACCCAAAGCAGAAGCCATAAGGGAATGTTCCACACTGGCTTTCTCCCAGGGCTTTGTCCAGTCTGCTCTTATACTGCCCAGACCACTACCCCCGGAGTGGTGCCACCCACAAATGACCGGGCCTTCCCACATCAATTATCAATAAGAAAGTCCACCACAGACTTGTCCACAGATCAGCCTGGTGAAGGAAATCGCCCCTTTGAGGTCCCCTTTCTTGAGTAACACTAGTTTGTATCAAACTCACAATAGCTAATCAGCATGGGATCCCGCTGTACACCCTTTGTCAGATGCTGTGGAGTCTTCCTGACTCATCTTCTGTAAGCATTTACAAGAAAAGAAAAATATTCACCGCAGAGCAGATGAATTAACATGGAGCTGAGGATATTATTTTAAGTCTGATTAGTAATTAGAATCTCCAAGAATTAAACCTCAAATTCTCTGGATTGTAAATGCTTGTCTCTTTACCCAGTCTTACCTGATACATGACCCAAAAATGCCAGATGTAAGAGGGGGATCCACCTCACCTCTGATGAGACATTAATGAGACAATGTCTGGTTTTATTAAATGTTATACATTATTCATAAACCATCCATTCTGGAAACTAAAATATAGACATTTTCATATTATAAGCATCAATACTACATGAGATTAGCCTGGGGGTCACCTGGAGGGACCTAGGGGACCATCTCACGTCCCAGAATAATTTGTGCACAGTTGCTGCAAATGACACCCATTGGTGGTACGGGACTACTTTTTTCTTTGGGGGAAGAATATCTGCTCTAAATCGTTTATTTTCACGATCTTCCTTTGTTCCTCTGCCCTATAAAAATAGAGCTCTTCCTATCACAGATATGCTAAATACAAATGAAGACTTTAGGGTGCCCAAAATAAACATGATTTCTCTCAGAATGAAGCGGTGAGGAGCTGTGTGAAATGATTTTGACATAAGAAGAAGCCTGATTTCTTCAACTTCTGGCTGTGTCAAATACACTTGGGGATGACTTTATTGTCGTGTCCATTGAGGGCGCCACATCAAAAACACGTTCAGTCTTTGTGATTGAAAAGGCCGCCCCAGACAGTCCTGAGCTGCTTTGCCTGTGGTGAGTGACACTGGAAAGCATGCTGCTTTTCTTAGATGTGTGAGAGAGCTCACATCTAACACAACACATGGAAGGCCTGAGCCACACACCTAAGAGATTCTGTCGCCCCCGTGCTTTTAATAACAGTAAGACATCGTTAGTGTTTTAACCATGTCCATCATGTGACGTCAGCTGTCCTTTGTGTCTTAGGCTGAGCTGTGACTCCCATATTCATATACTGAGGTCTGATCAGAGCATGACCTCCTCCTGGAAGTGGAGTCTTCAAACAGCAACCAAACCGATGAGGACCTTAAGGTAAGTATTTGTCAAAATGATTGATATATGTTTGGGTATGCAAGCAGACCTAAACACAGGGGTGAGATCACTGGACAGAAAGACAGGGAAGTCCAGTGTGGGTCTAGCCAAGGAATGCTTAACTCTGTCATCATAGCAGGGAAGCCCAGAAGGATGCCTGGGGCAGACTCTCCTCGCAATCTGAGAGGAACCAGGCTTTTCTGCCCTTGTTTGGTAGGATCTCTAGTTCCCAGAGCTAGAGACAAAGGATGTGTTTGGTGTAAACCCATTTGTGCGATGTGTTTCTGCCTGAGGTCTCGCATACCAGTGCTTTCATGCTACCGTGGGCTCACACACATCTGTCTTCTCTTCTTCACAGACTAGCCACACACCTCATTCTTTGAAGCCTTTCAGCATCGCTTAAAACAAAGCAAGTGGAGCCTCCTCGATGGCATGCCTGTCAGCCTTTCCCTTCTCTTGGGATGGCCGGGGCCATGACTCGAGGGTTGGTGTTTACCTCAGAGGATGACAGTCATGGTGTCTATGTGGCTCCTCTTGGACTTGGGTTTGAAATGATCACCATGCTGCCCCTCAGTCTTTGCGTTCATATGCTGAGCTCTTAAAAAAAAACCATAAATATCAGCAACTGCTTCTAATAACCACTTTTTCATATTTCATGGTTAAGTTCAACCTTCACCTTAGCCATGTCAGCACCATGCTTCCATCCTCAGAGCCGAGGGACACTGGACACAAGGTCAAGGTGACACAGACTGGCACTGCTGCCCCATCAAGCTCCTCCTTGCACTATCTCTGGGAGCACTGCTGCCCCATCAAGCTCCTCCTTGCACTATCTCTGGGAGGAGGACTTAGCACTTGGCCAGATCTGTGCCTCAGATGGGCTCTGTCTGTACGTGCATCAGTCAGGGCTAGTGAACATGGGCAATGCTCACGTGTTGAGGGTTTCAGCATTCGCGCAGAAAGACCCTTCTTAGCAGTCTATCAAAGTGGCAGAGATGGAGCCCGCCCACCAATCTACTTCCTGGGTGCTGCAGAGTTGGGGAAAGCCTGGGCTCCTCAACCTGAAGCACACATGCCGAGAACAGCTGCTCCATGCATGCTTGTGCTTGAAATCTGCAAACTCTGTAGGGCCTGCAGAGAGTGTGCCTCGAAGCTCTCGACTCCACTAACCTGCAGGCCACTGTGTGGACAACTTCGGATTTCAGCAGCTCAAGGGACATCTCTAATATCAATGCCTCCACAGCCTCCCCTGCCCTAACACAGCACATATCACATCTGAAAAGACCCATACTGCCACTGTACAACAGAGTTTAAATACCACACGTGGGCTATCGCTTTGGCAAAACACTAAAACTGTATATCAGCCTTTGGAGAAGGCAGGGTCGTGTATTTAATGCAGTTCTACTGTCTTTGAATTTGAAAACGCTAGACAACAGAGACTAGGCCTGGGAGCTCTTTTTTTTTTTTAAGTGAAGCCTGGGAAATTGTTTATGAAGCAATTTGAGCACTGATTAGTGAAACTAGGCCTGCTTTATTCCTGTGAGTTGCTCAAAGTCTGTATTTTATAGCATGTCTTTAAAAAACGCTACCCAGAGTCCAGGATTCCCATTGTATGGTCACTTGCCAGAGGCTTGCCAGAGAGATGGAGATTAAACGCTAATTTTGTTAGTTTGCTCATTCGGGAGAGGCTGGATTATTTTTGTTGCTGTGTAAACGTCTTTTTGGAAACTAAATAAAATGAAGCTTAGAGAGCTTAAGAAACAACTTTGAGGGACAACTGAAAGTAAACAGCCAATCAGGAAACAAGCTTAAGTCAGTAGCTACTAGCCAGTCCGCTTTTTGTCCCTGAAAGCATTAACACATTGTAGGCACTCTTTGGAGAAACAGCTGGCCCAGGATTGGATCCGTAACTTCTGAGATGAAATTGGAATGCCATATGCACTGGAAATCAAGAAAATGCTGGAAAATAAAACCTCAGAACTCTACAGATGAGGTTGAGTTACAGGGGGCACAGTGACCAACTGAGGGAGCTGCAAGGGGCCACATTAGGAAGACAGCACAGGAACAAAACATAATACAGGCTGCATCAAACACGTGGGAGTCCATGCCAATATGGAGGAATGATTGTACATGTAATGTGTGTGTGGTGGGGTGGCAGGGTGGAGTCTGGTCAGATCCAAGTCCAAAATTCCAAGAACAGAAGATGAGATACAGGAGATACAGTTCCCCGATTGCACGGGTGCTGCTGGTCCAGACTTTGCACAGAAACCTCAGTTACTGTGTGGGATTGCAGCAATAACCTGGGCAGAAGCTGAGAGTCCTGCAGCTAAGGATGCTTGGAGAGTTGCTCTTACCCCAGGAAACTGCTGCAAAGTGAGCGTAGAGAAGAGACATGTGGCCTCTTGTTGTCTGGAAGTTCCAAGTCCCAAGCCCGGCTGCCAGTTGGGATGCGCACCCTCTGAAGAGCCTGGGGAGGATCCTCCTTTACTTCCTCAGCTTCTGGAGGCTTCTAGTCTTCTTAAGCTTACAGCTGCATAGCGCCTGTGCTGACCCCTCTCTCAAAGCCTCGTCCTATCCTCTTCTCTATGTTTTATGTCATCTGCTTTTCTCATGCAAGATAGAAATCCTTGGATTCATCTCCTCTCTACATCCAGGGTGGTCTTGCCTGAAGACCCTTAGTCCTGTCACACCTGACAGGGGCTGCTTTCGAATAGAGCTCATCTCTCTCCTGCTCTTGGGAGTTTAGAGACAGAAATGTCTTCTCAAGGGTCACACAGATCCACTGACAATATCCTCAACAAGCCACAATGGAAAGAGCACGCCCACCTCTGTGGTCTACTCCAAGCACACTTGACTCAAGTTTGATCATGAAAATCACCAGGCTGATGCTGACCCGTAACAACTGACCATTGACTCTAGACATTTTCAAGGTCATGACCAACAGGGAATGCCCCCACCATGGCATGCCAGAGGAGCTTGTGACATAGCCAACTTCTGTATTAAATCTTCAATGGGCTCCTGGAATAGGGAAAGACTTTGGGTAACAGTAAACTATCAACATTGGCTATTCAAAGGCAGGATGGCACCATCGCAATCAACTGTAGGAGAGCTAGGCATGGGCTATATAACAGCTCTCTGCCTGTGGTCATAATTTTCATGTATTACCAAGATTAATCTATAATCAAAAGGTTAGTAATTAAATATAAAGAAGACTAAGCTCTTCAAGGTTCAGATCTTAACTACAATGTTATCTTTTCCACCCCATCATCTGGCTCTTTTTGGTTATGGGAATGGATCTCAAATTGTCTACCACGGCTCAGGTGTGTGTGCCTGATGTCCGGATGATGGCACCTTGGTAAGACGGACTTTGGGAAGCCAGTCTCCATTGAAGGAGGAGTCTTTAGTGTGTGACCTCCAAAAGTACACAAAGGGCCCTGACTTCTTCAAGTGGCTTTGCCCTTGCTGTCCCTAGGAGATGAGTGGCTTCTGTCTGCCCTATACTGTCTCTGTGCTTCACCACAGGCCTAAAGCGACATAGCTGTGGATTCACACGGCGATCTCTGCAATCATGAGTCAGGGTAAACCTCTTGGATTAATTTGATCACTTCAGGCATTTTGCAGCTGCCTTGGAGCACTGATCAGCACCCTGCTCTACTTCATTGATGATTGAGTGATTGATTTGGTTTTCTGAGACAGGGTTTCTCTGTGTAGTCCTTGCTGTCCTAGAAATCACTCTGTAGACCATGCTGGCCTCCAACTCAGAGATCCGCTTGCCTCTGCTTCATGATTGCTGGAATTAAAGGCGTGCACCATGGCCACCTGACTCTACTTATCTTTAAATGCTGACTTGCGGGTCAGGAAGCTGCACTCTTCCTCTCTCTCTTCAGAACATTTCTCAGCTGTATGGGGACTCACCAGCTCAGAGACACATTCTCTCAGAGCCTGTACTAGGCTGTGAACCACATAGGTTATTTTTTAGTTATTGTTCTTGCTTTAGCATAAACATGTGTTTTCTAAATTGAGTTACAGAGCCCCCGGGTAGATTCTAAATAGGAGAGAACAATGTTTGTTTCTGAAGTAGTTGAATTACAAAAATGTTTACAACTCCTGTCTTGACAATACTACACAAAGACAAGAAAAAGTAAATGGCAGATTTTTCTAAAAAAAAAAAAATCCTGCTTTTTACCTACAACTCTGAGAATTCTAGAAACTGGTTGGTCCTTGGAAGTAATCTTCCTGTGTCACTAGAAATTAGCTTCGTGTTGGATTCAGTGGCTGTTCTGTGACAGGTGGCGGCAGTGTGCTTCCTACAACACAGGCCCCGCCAAGGCAGGCAGCCCCGCAGCACCAGTGCCTGCCAGTCTCACCTATATATATTTCCCTGTGTGGCATCGTGATGCGTCTGTGAGACAGGGGTGTGGCCCTTCCTAGGAGTGCCGCCCTCCTGCCCCTGCCTGGGAGCTGGGACACTCCAGCGGACTTCCGCACTGTGCTCCAGTGCCAGAATTACCAGACATATTCTCATTGTACAAAACTCTTGAATTCATCATGGTATTTTCACATGTGAGTGTCATGTACAGAACACTCAACTTCATCATGGTATTTCACACATGAGTGTCATGGACAGAATACTCGATTTCATCATGGTATTTTCACACGTGAGTGTCATGGACAGAACACTCAACTTTATCCTAGTATTTTTACAAGTGAGTGTTATGTATTTTTCTCATGCATTGTCCATTACACTCTCTCTCTCTCCAAGCTCCTCCTGGCTCCCTGTTCCTTTCCTTTTCCCAAGTGGTCCCCCTTCTAGTTTCTCGAGATACATACATATACATTAGCATAGTCATGGATACACAATTATGTGCATGTATATGCATGATAATCGAGGTTCTCTATGTAGGTAAAGATAAGATATTTATCTCAATTCAGGTAACACAACAGTCTCTAATTCCTACAAATGATGCAGTTTCCTTTGTTTTAAGGCCACATCTTCATTGTTGTTTATACAGACCCAGTCCCTGTTCTAAAAGAGCCTGTGGTCTGGACCCATCCAAGAGTCCCTGGCTCAGGACCCTTGGACACTGTACACTTCTAGGGCAGGCCGTGTGCTTTGCTCTCTGTTTTTTTTTAATATTTATTTATTTATTATGTATACAATATTCTGTTTGTGTTTATGCCTGCAGGCCAGAAGAGGGCACCAGACCTCATTACAGATGGTTGTGAGCTACCATGTGGTTGCCGGGAATTGAACTCAGGACCTTTGGAAGAGCAAGCAATGCTCTTAACCACTGAGCCATCTCTCCAGCCCTCTCTGTTTTAAATCTAAGGACATGAACAAATATTTGTGGAACCTCAGCATATAATTGCAGAAGTCCACCGCAAGGGGCATAGCCATGTTCCTTCTTCAGACACCAAGATGATTTTCCGGCTTTGAAAATAATTCAGACTTAAAAAGTCTCTGACTGTGGTGCAAGGTATACACGCCTCCAAATGCTGGGAAACCCAGCAGAAGCTGGCTGATTGGCTGGGGGGGGGGGGTCCAGATTGGATGGGGGAGCAGTACCTGTAGAATTTAGCTCATTGGGATGGGGGGGGGGGGGGGAGTGCCTGGACAAAGCAAGCACTCATGATAACCTAGCAAGGGAAAGAGGCTGTCATCTTCCTCCAGTACCGTTGCTACCATCAACCTCTAGCAAGGTGCCTTCCTATACCCCTCAGAGAGCTGACCTATGGCCTATGTGCTTTCCTCCCCCTGTACCCCTCAGAGAGCTGACCTATGGCCTATGTGCCCCC
>JABTXL010006268.1:1989393-2013375 GCA_025134845.1 Neodon shergylaensis | reverse complement strand
CTCCCCCTGTACCCCTCAGAGAGCTGACCTATGGCCTATGTGCCCCCCCATACCCCTCTGAATGCTGGCCCATGTGCTTCCGAATTAGGGATCCCAGCGACTGCCCACACCCTCAACTTGCTTCTGATGCCCCAGGGACTGAGCCACCGTGTTTTGGGAGGCCTTCCAGGCCAGAGTCCATGGCAATCATGATTCATTCTGTTAAGCACAGGTCTGGTGTCGTTTAGTGTCTGCAGCGACCCTGTGCCACAGAGCCTAGAGCCATAACGACGTACTGAGAATGTGTGACGTGAGAATCCAGGCTCTGTCCTGGAGGTGGTCTCACGCAGGCCCATTGGTGAGGGCTTCATCTCTAGCCCTTGTCCGGCCTCCAATCATTTAATAAAACACTTTTACATTCTCCAATCCCAAATTTAATCCTTGAGGCAGAGATTCTCTTTCAAAGGACTTTTAACCTAGTAGAAAAGTCAAAGTGTGAGCTGTTATCTGACGAGTGGAACATGTAATCTCTTTTGATAGTTTTCATGAAAACCTGCATTTCTGGTGCCTGAGAAGGCCAGGGCTGGTGTTAGCCAAGGGTTTGGGAGATGAGCTAATGAGAAGTTCAGGATGCAGGTGCGGGAAGGGCTCTTGCTGGGTGATCACAGGGAGGAAAAAAAATTATGGTTTCATGTTTAAATTCATAATGCTCAGTTGGGTTTCTTTAATTCTCTGAAAAGAAAAGTGCGGTATGAGAAGCCACAGGCCAGTCAGATCAGGAACTTTGACAGGTCATAGACAGAGCGAATTCCAGAGGCAGGACAGAGAGAGAAAGACGGGCTTGCCAATTTGTCTGCAATGCTCAAATCCTCCATTTCAAATTAATTACCTCTGAGGAGAGTTTGTCAATGCAATACTCCGATGCAATATTTTTAGTCTCTGGGGTAAAGCGGCACCCAGGAGCCATGGATATCCTGGAAATAGCCAGCTTGCCTCTTCGAGCACTGTAAAGAGAGTTATTCTGATTGTAACAAAAACACCCATAAATCTATGCACATAGATATTGATTGTGGCTTCCCCTTAAAAATGGCTCTGTCCTAGTAAGTTGGCATATTTCATAAACAAACCAACAAATTATTGATCTATGATACACTCTAAAAGTCCCATGAAGAATCCGGGTCGCATTTAAGCTCATACTGCACGTAAGGGCTGAGCAATTCAGGAATGGAAAACGGACACCCGTAAAGAGCCACGAAATGTCTTGAGCTGTCCCCTCTGCTCCTTCCCTTCCTCTCACTCGGACTCAGCCTGTGCCCATCACGTCCCTCAGTGCGTCGGCTAATGACATCAGTGCTTCAATGAACTCCTTGTTGAGTGTCCAGAATGAAATTCCTCATGCCTTGGTTTAATAATTGCTTTGCAAAAGGCATTGTCTTGAATTTCCTTTGTTTAGACAAACCATGTGTAAATTTGCACATTGTTGGGGTGTGTTCTAGTAAAACCTCACAGAGGACACAGATTTGAAAACCACTGCTTGTTTTATAGCCTAGCCTCACAGTTACATTGCTGAGACCTAGTTTGTTATTAATGAGGTTAATTAGTAACCAATATATGATCTATTGACCCCCAAAACAGAAGGGCGCACTGTTCGTTCACAGGCTGTCCTTCTTCTTTGATGTGAGTGAGGTGGGCTATGTCATAAACCGTGGAATAGGGGGCTTGTTGGCTGGAAACACGGTAGCTGTACGGAAGAAGTCAATAATAGGCTTTAGCAGAAAGAAGTTGTAATTGCAGGAAGCCTAGACCAGCGTTACTATTTTGTAAGCGCATTTTTAATCTCTATCCCAGCTCCTGGGGCCAGGAGTTCAAAGCTAACCTTGGCAACAAATGTAAAGATATGTATACGCGTGAAGAATAGTCTGCAGATAAACACTTTAAAATGCATCCCCTGCATGGTGCGGCCTTCACTTCTCAGTATAGACCTGAAGGGACCCATGTCAGCATGCTGGAGTACCACATGAGCCTGGAAGCACACTTCACAGCGGTTAAGATATGGAGCCAGCCTGGGTACTGACCCGCCCACGCAGAGAAGTACGGTAGTCACAAAGCACCCTCTGCTCACAGAACATGGGTATAGCATACTGGTTGTTAGAAGTTGGGAGAGATGTGTTGAGTGTGGGTGGGCAAAGAGAGGCTAGATTTGGTAGAGCAGGCCCTACCTATGCCTGGAACTGCCCTGGCTGACCCACACTGTGATGGCGAATCATCCTTGCCAGCTTGACTGGGTTGTGAAAACCAGGAGGATGGCTGTAGGCACAGCTGCGAATGTGTCTGTGTTTCCAGAAAGGACTGGGAGTGGAGGAGAGTCCTCTGCATGTGGCAGCACCATCCATGGGCTGGGCGTCTAGACGGAACAGAAGTGGAAAACTGGGGACGCCAGGGAGCTGCACTCAGAGGACATTGGATGGATAACAGATGCAAGCAGTAAAATCAACAGAGATAAAAAGAGGAGGCTGGGAAGATTGATTGCCCTGTGGAGAGAGCATTTACCATGAATGGCTCGGGCCAGAGCTCAGATTCTCAAGAACCCACAAAATGCTGGATAAGCTAAGCTTGGCAGCCACACACAACTCCTGCACTATACAGGGGATGGAGGTGGATGATTCTTAAGTCAGGATGGCAAGCTGGAGAAGTTGGAATCGGTGACCTCTGGAAATACAGTAAAAGTGAGCAACGAAGACGCCCGATGTAAAATTGAGGCCTCCACACATCAGCAATGTATTCACATGGACATGCACCTGCGCACACGTTTGCACCACCACACATGCAGGTGTGCATGCACGCTGCACCCATGCAGATATAAAACAAGAAAGAAAAAGGTAAGAGCAGGGTAGTCACACGGCGAGCTCCTATGCCTGGGACAGAATGAAGCATGGTGCGGGTAGAGGGGCCCATCTATAGCATTCTCTTCTTCCTGCTGCTACTGGACTCTGGGGGTCATGACCACCCCCTCCTCACTCCACGCTCTCACAGCACCTGGCAGCCTCAGAGCCCGTCAGCTAAGAGTAATCATCCACAGGAAGCTAAACTCGGAGCTACAATCTGCTCTTCCGCCTTCCACTTTAGTGGGTGACTGTGGAGGCTTACAGCACGTAGCCACAGGGGTGCTTACCCACAGAACCCAAAGTGAGAGAAAATTGAGTCGCCCAGGCTTTCTGGGGTCCTCATAATGACTTCTTGGTGGGCTGTTTTGCAGTAGGCAATGGTTTGGCCAGTTTCAAGCTTGTTATGCTATTCCTAGCTACATGGGCATTGAATCAGCCGGTATCACCCTCCGAGGAAGGTTCTCAGACATAAGAAGCATGCACCCAGCCCTGCGGGCAGGCCCCAAATGGTCTTTTGGGTAATTCTAATTTATCTTACCTGATCTCACCGTGCCTGTTTTTCTCTGCGAGGTCTCACTGCATTAGCTTTCAGGGCCAAAAGAAGGTTTAATCTTGCAATATGCTTGCGGCTTTCCAAGGAGAAAGGGTCCCACCACAGGGATCAGGGAGGCCCTTTACAATCTCTCTCTGCGTGGACAAAATGAGGACAAGGGGAGATTAATTGGGCATAATGCTGAAGCAGAGGTGGAAATATGAGGCCTGATTTGGTCTCAGAGGCCGTCAAGGCCGACCTGAATGTGTACCCAGTGTTTCCTCTGCTCAGCGCAGCCATGGGAAGTCCCTTCCTCTGTGATGTATGTCACCAGCCTGCACATCCTCCCGGCCTGCTGCCTGCATCTTCGGCACCCCCTGGCAAGGATCTACAGACACATGGCCTTTACTTCCTCCCCTGCAATACATCTTTATATTCCAGATCTTTTTCAGTTTTCACACAGACGCATTGAACATGGTTTATCCTCGTGTCTCTAAAGTGCTGCTGGTCCCCGATACTTGGAAGAACAAATGCAAAAGAAAACCCCTATGGCCTCCAGTCTCGAGCTTGGGTTGTGAACTGGGAAATCCAAGGTATGGGTGAAGGAAGCGTACGATGCTCTCCTGCCCACTTATGCCCACAGCTGTCCAGCACGCAGGTGTACAACGGCCTCTCATCATTATTCAATTGCATATGCAAAGCCGGGGACGGGCGGTCCAGTTATTATCTATCTGCTTAATATGCAGGCTTTTACATCCTCAGTATAAGGTGATTCTGGGGGCTGAGAATGTGGCTCATTGGTCCCCAGTGCCGACTTCACTTTGAATGGAGCTTTGAGGAGTAACCAGGATAGGGCTCATCTCGACATCTTTCTGGCAGGTCTTAGCATCTGTGAGGCTGGACTCTGGTGGGACCACTAAACTTCATGGGAGGTTTCCCTGAACCGATGTATCTCCTTGGTATCTCAGGAGGAGCAGATGGAATAGAAGGGATTATTTAAAGTTGGGGAAATGTTACATTGGTTGATGAAACCAACGACAAACATCCCACATTCTCTCTCATATGTAGACCTGACTGTCTAGTCCTTACATGGTGCATGTACGTCGGTGTAAAAGCAGAACAGAGTCCATGAGAAAAGGAGTAGAGGAGGCTTCGGGGGATAAAGGGGTTGGATGATATGGAAGTGGGAACCCTGTGGTGGAGGACTCACGTGGAGAGGTGGGATGTGAGGTGGGAGAGAAGGAGGCAGCAAGGGAAAATTAACCACAAACAATAGGCACAAGTATCTCCCAAGATGGGCTGTGAGCTTCTCTGTGGAGAAATAATAAAACACCGTTCCACAATGTATGAAATTCAGAATTCTCCATAAACTGACCAAGTTACCACCAAGGCCTACGTATAGACACTGGAGAGCAACAGAGGCCAATCACGGCAATTGCTTGGTTGAGTAGAACTCTCCAAGCCTTTAAGTGAGAAAATAACTGTAGGAATTAAATCCCGTTGCTCCTGAGGACATCCTTCTGAATGAAGCAAAGGGATTAAATGGGGGCTGTGCAAACAATATGTAAAATGCACTTCTGCATCAAGTTAATTCCAAATAAATTAGAATGTTAGCAACATTTGGAAGCCGCGTACGCCGCGATCCTGCCGGAGCCGCTGCACGTGCCAGGAGCCGGTCCAGGCCACATCGATTCATTTGTTTTTCTCTTTGGTGCCAACACAGAATAAGCAGAGCCTTAAAGACGTGTTCAGCTATTAAAAATACTCTCCATTTCTTGGCCAGAAGGGGAAGGGTGGATTCACAGAAGGGAGGCCTTCTGCGAGACCCTGGAGTTGAAGGTCTTGTCACCCCGTTTCCTTTGCCATCAACACCTTCCTTTATCTCTGGGGCTGCTCAGGCCTTTAGTCAAGTTCCGTATTTCCATTTAAAAGGCCAATATGTGCTAATAAAAATAAAATCCCATCTGTAAGAAAAGAAATCCATGTTCAAAGTCTCAAGGCTGCTGAATATTTGCACAAGGAGAAATCAGATGAGAGCTCCCTTTGCACACCTGACTTCAGTCTCTGCCAGCAGAGCTCGGACCACGGAAGGAGGTTGTGAGAGGCCTCCTGTCCAATGGGCCATTAATCAAAGGTTGGTTTTCCTTATTGCTCAGGTTTCAGTCTAGCACAGGAAGCCACACTCGGTGGTGTTCCAGGCCCTTATTCAACAGTGTTGAAGTGGCCATGATGGAAAATCTCAGCTTGGTGAAGCTGATGTCTATCCAGACTGTACAGCCTTGCTTTGAGATTTGTCTGTCTTTTCGTGCTGTGTAGATGCAAAGCTGCTGGGAGCAGCAGGCTTCTCCTTAGCTGGAGTCTGATGTCTTGATCTCAAGACACAACAGCGAGTCCCTTCCCAGCTTCTGCTGGCCTTGCCTGTCTCCATCTTGAAATTTATGCCCAAAGGTACCCTGTACTTGAACTTTCAACATATAATATTTATCTTAGATGCAGGTTGATTTTCCTTTAAAAGAAAACGAAAGAAAGAAAGAAAGAAAGAAAGAAAGAAAGAAAGAAAGAAAGGAAGGAAGGAAGTTTAGCCAGTAAACGCATCATTGACCCCATTGCAACCCACATGGAAGTCACTGTTGTCATGTTCCGTGACCCTCTACAAGGCCTGCAGACATCCCAGAGGCATTGGAGTTTACACCATTTTCTGTATTTCACATTTATTTGTTTCAGAAACATCTGCTGTGTGTGTGGTAACTGCCGTGTGTGTGGTCACCTGAAGACCCTGGAGGCAGTGGGTGGCGAAGGTAGTATTAGGCATCATAAGACCTCACTTAGAAGCTAGGATGTGTCCCTCTCCACAACCTGTGAAATGGTCACAGGCACCCACTTGAGTGTCAGGAGCAAGTAACACAGAAAGCAAAAGCACCTCTTAGGGAGAGCAGTGAGGATTGGTAAGGAAGAAGCAGACACATGGTTGTAGCCATTTGGGGTATAAACTCTACATGCACAGAGTCGTCAAACAGGGAGTAAGCCAGAGTTTCCTTCATGTCTGTTGGGGACACAGATGGGCAAAAATCTTCTTTAATTTAGAGATGATCAAAGGAAGAGAATGGCGTGTAAGTACGAGCCTGCTCTTTCAGCTGTCTGCACGGCTGAGGAAGGAGACCGGCAAGATCTGCCTGGGTTACAGAGTAAGTTCACAGTTAGCCCGGGCAACCTAGGGAGCCATGTCTCCAGATAAAAGTAAACAAAGCTGGGGGTCTGACTCAGTGGCAGAGCGCTTGTCCGGTATGGCGAGTACCTAGGTTCAATGGCCTCATAGCAAATGGTGGGTGGGTGTGTCTCACATATATCAGAGCTAGAAGATGCAAAGAAATATGGACTCCATGAGAAATGAAATAGCGGGCAAAGAGCAAAGCCAACAGCTGAAACATGGCGTGGTGTAAGATCCCACAAAACCTGCTCCAAACAGAATTAATCAAATGCAAATTAAAACACAGCAAAGAAATGAAATCAGCGGGCAAGAGCACAGCCTGTGCTACGGAGGACGGAGGTGATGGTGAGCGCTTTACCCTGCCTACTGCAAAATGGAGCAGGTTCTGAAGAGTCACTAGAAACCTGGCATGAGGCTCTGGCTTCCCTATAGAATACACCATATAGATTATAGAGACGTTATAAAATTATAAAACTATGTATGATGGCTTCCTCCAAAGAGGAAGCTTGGCTTTGAAGATGAGAAACTCTGATAAAATACTCATAAGAAAGCAGGAATATTTGTAATCTAATGTCTATAGGCTGGCCGAGGCGTTAGCTAATATAGTGAGTGGTTTTGTTATTTTGTTATAATTCAGCCATCAATAATCTCAGAAGCATATGCCAAATGACAGAACAGACAGAAATATGCCTGGTAGAAGGAGCCGGAAAGCTAGCGCGGTTGTGAGCCAAGGGTTCTGTTGAAAGAGGGAGAGAGGAGGACAGTCTGTGAGCACAGACTGACAAATCTCTTGACGCCAAACAGCAGTCGGCCAGACTGAGCAGCAGGACCTCGGTTCAGTGCTGCCCACAAAACTAACTCATTCCATCAGCAGCAGCGGCGAGACCAACGTGAAGAGGCTTTGCCAACCTCTGGGGGAGAGCGGTGGTCTCCACGGTGGTCTAGTTCCCAGAGCCAGAGGCCAGGGACCTAAAGAAAACAGAGGATAGGGGGAATCAAAACCTAGAAAAAAGCTTTTGAAAAGGACTCAATAAAGAAACACCCTGAATTCAGTTATATCAAAAACAAATTAAAGACCCCCAAGTTTCCTAGTGTAGATTTAATAAATTATGCAGCAAATGCAAAGAAATTATGAGATGCATCTAATGATGCCAACTGCAGAATTAAGAACAGCTAATGATGCCAACTGCAGAATTAAGAACAGCTAATGATGCCAACTGCAGAATTAAGAACAGCAGGAAAGAAGGTTAAAAAAGATCCTGAGTTTTCTGTAACCGATAAAGGGCCCTTTCTAAATACTGATAAAGGAAAGCTAATCGGACATAGATTTAATATTGGTATATTTCCACACACACAATCTCAGACACTCTAACCCAGCACCATCTGCCAGCAAATGAAGCCTTCAGCAGCAGTTCCTGGAGTTCCTCTGAATTGCTCTGGAGCTGCAGGGGAGACAGTATCCAGAGAGCTGGGCATGGAGGGAGACAGGAATGGACATCGGAATAGTTGGGAGTGACCATAAAATCACAGGCTTCGGTCGGTTCTGGTCAGTATTATCAACTACCTCTATTATTAAAGTTTTTTGGACTTTAAATATATTTTCTTATTGAAAAAATATTAGAATAAACACAGTTTATTATAAAAATATTAGAATAAACACATTATTGAGAGATCATTTAATTAATGATTTACTCCAATGTTTGCATTCTCCTGTGGCCCCTAACTTGTGTGTGTGTGTTATTATATATATAATAATTATATATGACATTATATATATAGTGTGTTATTATATATATATGAGAGAGAGAGAGCGCCATGTTGTGCTGAGAGATACCACTATGCTGAAATCTATTATCAGAACCAAAATGTCCGTGGACTGTTCAAATACCTTGAAAACACACCAGTTCTAGAACACAGAAATCATGAGAATCCTGTAGATATTTGTTCTAAGCTGGTCAGAATGTTTTACTTGCCTTCTATGTGCATGTGTGAAAGAACATATTGCCTCCAATTCTATGTTTTTCTTGTAGGGTAGGGCAGGGCATGCTCAGGCCCCGGACACATAAATATTAATACTGAGTTGAGAGGCAGGCGGTGATGTGGAGAGCAGGCCCCTGTGAGAAGCCAGCTCCGGCGCTAACCAGCTGTGTAATCGCCTGGCGATGCTCAGCTCCCGTGAGCTTCCGCTTTCTCAAGTGCAAAATTTGGAAATGAGGCTTAAGACTTTGTGAAACTCTTACTCTGGGTCACAGGCCACGGGTGCCTTGAAGTTAGATCCTTCCACCTCAGAAGAGCCCACCCTTTCCTTTCTCAATTTGAATAAGTGAGATCCCTGGACATTTTTTTTTTTTCTGGGTCAACAGGGAGAGGAGAAAAACAAGGCGGAGAATCCTGTGGTTTCAGGAGGTAATGGTGACATTTTCCACGGACTGTTGGGGAGCAATCGCTTGGTTTCCCTGATGCTTCAGAACATTTGGTGGCTTTCCTAATGCGCCAGTTTTCATTCTAGTCCTTGGGGCGAGCGGCTCGATGGGACTGAACAATGAGATGGGAATTCTCCAAGCAAGCCTTGCATCGCTTCTTTCATCCAGTGCAAATGAGAAGACAGTGAACGGTGCAAAATTCTTGTGACTTACCTTCCTCTGGAACACGCCGCCTCCTCGACCTCTCATGATGCCCAGCTGCCCCTCAATGTCCGGCCGTTTATTTAATACATCCTAAAATCTTTATTAAAATAGATACGGCAGCACAGATTCAAACCGCGTGTTTCTCTTCTTGCGTCTCCCCTCATTGTAAAACTAGCTTGGATCACACCCAAAGACTCTAAAGAGCGCTATGGCTCTCAGGGAAATCATTTTTCCTTTGTGAGCCACGGGAATTTCACAGACCCCTCTGCAGGGAAGCTGGCCACAGTGATGGAGAAACTGTCTCTGTGGTTCCGGAAGCGACCGCTAGGTGGCAGCTAAAGACAACATTTGCACCGTCGGTGCGCCACAGCAGCCGGGATGCTAGGCAAACCTTCTTTAACAGTTGGAACCAATAAAAATCAGCGTTTCTTCTTAATTACTGTTAAGTGAATACCTTCTGATACAGCAGTCAGACGGCAAAGCTGACTACAGAGCAAGCAACACGCGCTTGAGAGCCAGAAGTTTCCAGAGCTCTCCCTTGAAACCATCCACATATCTGCACTCTGTACAGGGGTGCTGAGGCCCAAGCACCCCAAGTTCAAAGATAGGACAGTGGAGCTGGCCTCCTGAGAGGCCTCCTCTCGGGCCTGCTGCTTCTCTGTGCCAGGCCCTGGTTCGGACTCTGCTGGGGGAAATGCTTACAGACCCACCCTTTCCCACACCCAGCAGAGTGCAAAACTCTGAACCAAGAGGACAGTCAGAACCAGCTTCAGAGCCCTCCGGGATGCAAGAGGGCCCAGCCCAGGGGCTGCAGCAACAAGGGAGGAGAGCCCGGTGTCTTTTCCAGAGAGAGACAGAGTCAGAAGTTAATTTAGCTAGGAGCTTCACCTGCCGGACAGAAGAATAGCCACCACAGAAGTGGAAGACGGTTAGTGGATTTTTGCATATATACGTTTTAAAACATTTTAGAGTGTGTAGGATGTGGGATGTGGTTGCCGGTGGGCCTGTGGCTTGCATGGCCATGGCATACATGTGGACATCAGAGAATAATTATCAGAGATCGGTTTTCTCCTACCCTGTATACAAAACCCAGAGAATGCAGGCTGAGCCATACTTTAGGACCAATTTTGAATATTCTTTTTAAACAGATTCACTCTAATCCATATTATAATGGACTACAAATTTCTTTTGAATATTGTCATCTTCTTAACATTCCCAGCTTGGACCAGCTACAGTGCTGGGCTGAGGTTCATTTAAGGGAGATGGGTAAACAAAATAAAACAAAACAAAACAACAAAAATTCCAGATTGGATTCAAGTCCTTTCCCATGAGAACTGGGTCTCTCACGTCTCTGGGTTTTGTTCCTCTTGGGGTGGGGTGGTGATAAGACAGGGTCTTTTGTAGCCCAGGGAACTTGGGACTGTATGAACTCCAGCAGGCTGTGCCACCTGAGACACTGTCTTCAAAACGAATAAGCAAAAACGTTGATAGCGCCTTCCTCCTTGTTAAACACATCACACACACACACACACACACACACACACACACACACACACACACACACACACAGTCGGCTCCAAGTAAAACCCAGACAACAAGGGCAGGTCTCTAGCACCATGCAATCCTGGTAGCCTCTGAGAAAGGATGCTTCAACTCCAGATCAAGGAAACAGACCCTCCTGCAGACTGGGGGGCCATAGGATCTAAGGAGAAATAAATGCTTAAAGACGGGCCTCGGGTAGATACCCAGCCCAGATCAAGGGCTCAGAGATCTCAACATGAGTTTGAAAACTAAGCCTCAGTGAGACCTCCTTGACATAAAATGTACAGTTTAAGTCATGTCCAATGCTAGGTTTTAATATCCATCCTCACTTCTGAGGTTGTGCCCAATCAGGTAACAAACGCACTCATGATCCGTCCACATCTCCTGCTGTGTTTACCTCTCTCTCGCCTCCCTGTATGGTCCAGGCAGCTGCAGGTACGTTTACTGCTGCTGCTGAAGCAGGGTTGCACCATCTCGTTGCCGTTAATTAAATAAACGCTTCTTTTGCTCAGGATTTCTTTGGCTAGTCAGGGTCTTTTGTGTGTGCATATTAACTTTAGGACGATGTCACTGACTTTGATGGAGGTTAGAGTGGATTTGTATCTAAGTCTTGAATATTTTTCTGATATTTTTTTTTCAGTTTCCATGTTTCTTCGGTCTTCCAGGGCTGCTCCAATACCAGTACCGAGGTCAGGGTGTGTTATCTCTCAGATTTATTATGTCTTGATGTAGTTTGGAGCCTACCTTTTATATTCCATGAAGATTTGAAGCAGAATGTGGAGATTTCTGCCAGAAACACCTGCTGAAGTTTTGATTTGAACGATGCTGTCTCTGCACCACTTTGCAAACCAAAGGCACCATCATGATGCTGAGCCTCCAACCCACATATGGGGCAAACTGCTGCGATTTCAGATGTCTTAAAGCTCTCAGAAAAGTTACACGGTTCCCAGGGTCTGGTTTTTTCACTTCATTTTCTCGTCTATAAATGTTATTTTTATAAATGGTATTGGCATTTGTTTTTTAAATTTCTGCTCATTAATTTCTAGTATTGAAATGCAATTAGCTTTTGTTATTCATTCCAAAATTCCCTAGTTTCAGTTTTTGGAAGATTCTGCCAGGTTCCATGAACCCATTTACAAAAAGAAAGCTAAGGATAATTTTACTTTTTTCTCATTTTTCTTTGTTTATTGCATTGACTAAAATCTCTAAATGTATGAAGATGGAACAGGGGTATAGTGAGGAGAATCAGCAGGAAGGGAGGGTGTTGCTCCTTCAGAAGGTAAGAAGCCACACCTGGCAGGGACAGCCACCTCTAACTCCAGCTTCAGGGATTTGATGCCCTTGTATGTGAGCACACACACGCGCGTGCACACATACACACACACACACAGAGGAAATAAATAAATCGTTTCATTTTGTGTTTTACATATGGCCATAGCTTTTTCCATTCTTGGAGGGTGTAGTAAGTCAATTACTATTAAGTAAGGTATTAGCTATAAAAGTTTTACAGATGTTTTTCTTTTTATAGTTGAACTATACCTTTCAGCCTCTCCCCTTCCTATAGTTTTTTTTTACTTTTGTTTTTGTGTATATATGCGTGTGTGTGTGTGTGTGTGTGTGTTTGCTATGTGTGTACCAAATCCATGCGGTCACCTGAGGCTCCATAGCACTGTTGGATCTCCAGAAGCTAGAGTCCTTGTGACCTGCCTCATGTGTGTGAGTGCTGGGAGATGAACCAGGTCCTCTGTAAGAGCCCCACAGACTCTTAACCGCTGAGACAGGTTACACAGATAAGGTCACAGCCACACTCCACCCCTCTGTGAGGATGGTTGTGAAGCCCAACATATCCGTGAAGGCTTGTGATTCTGAGTGGGAAGATATCTGAGAATTTGCAACTGGGTCATATGTCCAAAAAGAAGACAAGGACTAGTTATAGATTTTTGGATTTTTCACTGATGAAGAAATTGAATAAATATGAAAACAGGGTAACATTAGTGTACTGTAGAAGTTAAATTTGGCCTATACATTTCACTGTTATGTGTGCTGATTAACTCAGTTACTTCTAGGGTACTGTGATAAGACACCACAACCATGACAACTTGCAAAAAAACTGTGTGATTTAGGGCTTACAGTTTCAGAGGGTTGTAGAATCTATGGTGGCAGGAGCAGCTAAGAATTCACATCTGCATCTACAAAGTAGAGTCAGAGAGAGAAAAGGGGCGCTGGGAATGGTTGGAGTCTTCTGAAGTCTCAAATCCACCCTCTGAGTGGCATACCTCCTCTAATAGGAGGTGCTGGGGATGCTTTGAATTCTCTGAAATCTCAAATCCCCCCCACAGTGACAACACCTCCTTCAACAAGGCCAACCCCCTAAATCCTTCCCAAACAGTTCTACCAACTGGGAGCCAGTCATCCAACAGATGAGCCTGTGGAGACCATTCTCATTCAAACCGCCACACTGATCTAATGACTGTGGTTTTTATGAAATGAATATTTAATCAAGCCACTGAACTGGTAGAATCTCTCTCTGAAAGGACCAGAATGGCTGGGTTTCTTGTAGATAAGCTACAGAAAATATTAAACTTGACTTTGGGTCAAGTTTAGATTATCTCTCTGAATGCTTCTAACTCCTGAATGAGGACAAGGATAACTCCCAGTAATAAAATATTCTCCAAAAGGAATGTGTGGAATCTTAGACGTAATATATCAGTTGAAGCCACAAACATTTCTTTACTCCTTTATTTAAAATGCACAAACTGCTCCTTTAGAATTTGAAAGCAGACACAGTTAGAGGATCATTTTATCAGCATTTGGAAGAACAAAAAAAAATAGCAGGTAAATTCTAAATCTTGGCATTAGCCAGAAAGGGAGAGAATTCTGCTTTTTGAGGGTCAGAGAAAGAGACGGGTTCAGCAACAAAAGTTTGTGAGCCTCTGCCTGACAGGCACAAAAGAGGGTTTCAGGAGAGATGAAAGGTCAGTGTCAGAGAAAACATGCCCTGCTATAGCCTGTGTCTGAGAGAAAAGGGGAGAGGAAGAAAGGTATGAGTGAGAACTCAGGAAATCAGGCTGTCTCAGCTGGGCCTATGGAGGGAGCTCTGAGAAGAGCAGCCCGCAGGAGGGCTGATGGGAGGTGTGAGCACATTATTCCACTCGTGGGATAATCATTCCTCCCATCTCCCTAGCGTCTCTCTGGTGAGTAGCTCTCCTGAGGAGTGGTGTTCTCCCGGGTTATAGACAGGAAATCCCAACTGGATTACCTCTTGATGAAGGAGACAACAGGGTCCTATGCTCTGTTCTTTGAAGGGGATGGGCTATCACGCTACTGACTCTACAGCTATTCAACAGGAGTTGTTGACAAAAAGCAAAGCGGTATTGGATGTTTGGGAATTTGGCTCTGTTACCACTGCTACCAAAGGCTGGCCTGAGTTTTCAGAGTTCCTTGACCACTCCCAGTCATATTGTGCTGAGTTAGTTTCTTGGTTGATCCAGACGCTTCAGCGTCGTGTGTAATGAGAAGGGGGGACACTGGAAGACTTGTGTATTCCCGTGAAGCATGGCTGCAGACCCACAAGGCATGTTTGCTGCCTGTTGGGGGCATGGTAGATTTCCTTGTGCAGGTGAGCTGCAGGTTGAATGAGTTGTGTTTTGCACTGAACCCCATATTTAATTGAAATAACATCTGACAGAAAAACTATAATTATTCAGACTTTGGTAGACATTTTCCGGAAAACAAAGCAAGTGGTTCTGACACTTGGAGTAAAACAGCTGTCAGCATTTGTTGCCAAGGATAAAATTTGAGTCTCCGAGCTTGCGCTTGACAGGTTCTCAATACACAAAGGCCTTTCAGGTGAGATTGGTGTTGTTATTAATAAAGGCAATTTTTGATATTTCAGAATCAAATGTGTCAAGATTTGGAATATCTGAAAAACTCAGTGAACCATTACTTTTTAAATGACCACTGCCGATGTTACAATTTTATTCGTGGATAAAAGTTGCATCATTCAGAGGACAAAACAGACTACTGGATTTTTAAAGCTATGGAGCACAAAAAATTGATTTATTTGTTTTGGGTTCTACATGGCAAGAAGCCATTTCTTGTATAACTGAGGAGCCTCACAAAAACTCATCACTGCAGGAAGTTGTCATTGCTATGTGTCTCTTTTTGCTCTTAGCCTGGATGTCTTCGTGTAGACCTCAATCACAGGAGAATAAATGCAGAATCAGAGAGAAGTTCGGGCATGTTTTAGAATCTGGGAATCTGGGGCTGAAAGGTGAGGAATACAAATGCCCTCTCCTGTTGCTAGTCTGCCTTTCTCAAAAGTAATTTTTAGGGATTTAAAAAAAATCTATACAATTGTGTCTGTGGTGTCAGTGGGTGTGTGCCCATGGATGCGGATGCCTACCGAGGCCAGAGGCATTGGAAGCCCTGGAGCTTGAGATCCAGGCGGTTGCAGTCAACCTGACATGAAGGCAGAGAGTCACTCTGGTCCTCTGTAGCAGCAGCGAGTGTTCTTTACCCCTGAGCCATCTCTTCAGTCCCCCACATTTAAAAAAAAAAAAAACTTAACACCTTGTTACGAGGCAGAAATGCAGCTTGGTGGAAGAACATTCGTCTGAATTTGATTCCCAACAAAACAAATTAGTTAATTAACTCATTTCGATACGGAAGGTATTTAATTCAGTTCATTTATGCTATTTTAAAATAAATAGCAAGATAATCTGAATTTTTTTGGATTTTATTTATCAAACACTACTGCTATATATAACTTACATATATAATAAGTCACACACACCCCAAGTTTTTTTGAGGTATAATTGACAAGCAGAAGATACACATGACTACAGTCTACACCTGAGTTTTGTGTATGTGGACATGCAGGATCTCATTCTTCTGACTCTCTCACACAGCCCCTGGAAGCTATCAATCCAGCCTTTCCTCTGTGCGCTTCTTAAACTCTGAACGTAAGTGAAACATTGCAGAATTCCTTTCTGTGTCTGGCTTATGGCACACAGTATCGTGTCCTCCAGGTCCAGTAACATTTTAATAACAAGGCTCTCACCCTTTTCAAGTCTGTTTTGTGTTCACTTGTGTGTCTGCTATCCCCCCACTGCCTCGTGGACACACAGAATACCCGCTTCATAGCTAGGTCTCTGAGCAATATCACATTGACTACGAGAATGTAGAAATTTCTTTAAAGTATCGATTCCCATTCTTTGTTTAACTCTTAGTAGGATTGCTGAGGTATATGATAGCTCTGTTTTTAACATTTTAAGAACCTTCACTTATTTCATTCCATTTACACCTAGAAAGAGCGAGAGAAGTTGACTACAGCTCAGGGGATTTGCTTCTGGGCTCCGTACTCCTTTCCGCCCGTCTCTGCACCTGTTTCTGACGTAGGTGTCTTCCTTCTGAAGGTGACGGGATAGAGGCTGATACAGATCCTTTGCCTTTCTGTCCTCTCTTAGACTCCGACGCAGTGGTTAAGTGAATTAAGAAGCCAGCTCCTCACGACTCTAGGGCTTAGTGTCATTCCATAAGGAAGTAAATGCTGGTCTGACTCTGGCAGAAAACTGCGTGTCCCCATCAGGCTAATCCTCATTAGTGCTAGAATGTGGCTCCTGGTGTTAGCTGGGTGCTCAGAGAGACTGTGGCTTTAATTCAGAAGCATTATGGAGCATTAGGAGGCAATATGTACAGAATTAACAATAACACCATGTAAGACAACTCTACTCTTGTAGAAGCGAGCCTTTTCTAGCCGTGGAGCCCATTCACGTGAAGGACTCACGGCAGTGACGGGGTGCTCTGAATCTGGGGAAAGCACATCAGGAAACAGAAAGCACATCTTTCTTAAGCTGTAGCCCCCAAGTCTCAGTGCAGGGCTCTGCTGGGTTTCACCATTGCTCCAGCCTTTGCCTCCAGACCACAAATGTTCCTCCCAATCTTGTTTCCTTGGAATCTCACTATCTCATCGTTCTCCATGTCGTTGGTGGTCCCCATCTTCCTTCACTTCTGTCACACTGGCTTCTGGTTAGCTGCCTGCCATTGTCACCCTGCGAGGCCCCTCCCTCCTCTACAGCCCAGTAGCCTAGAGCCCTGTGCCCAGGGTGGAGCCCTGTGAGATGTTCTCTAGGAAACCACAGTGATCTGACGACTTTGCTCCCCTTTGGTTCCCTTATGTGCACTGTGATCTTCCTGCTGCCAGGCACCTCATTCTGTCCCCAGACCTCTCCTGCCTGGGTGTGGAGGGTTGGTACACAGGACATGGGAACAGTCATCTCTGTGAGCTTGAGCTCTCGGGTGTCCTCTGTGGGGTCTTCAGACTGAGGGGAACTGATGCCATCTAGGCCCCACCCCCTGCATGTCTAAGGTCCCAGTGACTGACAGCTTGATTACCATCTTCACAGCTACACGTAGTAGAATCTGCCAACATTCCTTTTCCTTCACCTCTTGGTCCCACTGTATAGACTAAAAATTATGGAAGTGTCCCGTTCAGAAGGAGGGGTGGGCAATAAATAGCCCATTTTTCTTACATGCCACTATTCTCCCTTGATATTCTGGACTAATTGTAGATTTACTACATGAAGAAAGCTTCCTCCCCATGGAGCTTTTATCTTTTAGTATAATATCATACAAGTTGATATAGTAATAGAACTTTAAAAATAAAAAAGTCTGACACATTTAGATTCCTTTTAAGTCTATCATGTGACTGGTTTAGCCTGATGGACAGGCTAAGACATCTTCCCATGTCAGTAATGTTTCAGAACAAGACCAAAGTTCCGGGCAATAATCTGCCTTGTTGGTTCTATGTGTTCTTTCACGGCTGTGGTGGCTTGTGATAAATCCTGAATTATGCCAGGACCCAGAACCCATTTCCATGAGTAGAGTAATTCTAGTGTCGGGTCTCTGAATGAAGATGCAGAAGGAAGGTGGCCACTTGTTGCTGTGTTGCTCTCCTGGTTTCTCTTGCCTGAAGACCGAGACCAGACTGAGGGAGCCTGGTCTCGCACTTACTGCCCATCATCCTGAGGCAGTGCTGGACAGCTCTGGTGTCCCTGTGGAAGTCAGCCTGGAGCCTGGGGAATGAGAAGCTGATTACCAGGGCCCCAAGAGAATGTATCACTGTTTTGTTGCTGTGAAGGGGCACCATGAAACGTATAGAAGGAAATATTTGATTGGAATCCTGTTTATGGTTTCAGATGATGAGACCCTGACCCTCATGGCAGGGAGCAGGCATGGCATTAGACCACTAGCTGAGAACTTATATCTGATCAACAAGCCAAAGGCAGAGAAGAAAGAGACCTGGTATGAGATTTTGAAACCTAAAGCGCACCCCCAATGACATAACTCCTCCAACAGCCCTGCCAGGCTTAATCTACCTGGGGTTTCCTTAGCCCATGCATATGGTTATTACCCCATTGCTTAAAAACTCCTGTAGGATTTCCTGAAACTTCCCCAAGGAATAAAAACAAAGAATACAGGAAAAAAAAGCTTAAAATGCAAAGCTAATATAAGAGAGTGCTAAAACACAGTTCAACAGGATCATAGGTTTTTAAGGGCTACTCATGTTAAACTTTCTAAATATTAAGGATTATTGCTAACCATTTGAGATCTTTGAAAAAGCATTAAACTCTTTGGAACGTCGCAGAAGTCACCAGCTAAGAATAATAGCGTGCTGCTGTCTTTCCAACGTCCTGATCAGCAGCCATCATAGACGCTGTCCTGAAACAACGGTTTGGAGATTGAGATGATGTTACCCAGGAGAGCCGACTCCCAAGGCTGTCATCTTCTCTTCTCCATAAATGGAACTCAGAGCTGCTCTTTCTCTCCCAGATCGAGAAAGCACAAAGCACAGAAGACATGGACACGTTGGGCTCCCTATGAAAGACAGTTGTTGTGAGGTGCTGGAAGGGCACCCCTATTTTGATTCTGATTCAACCCTCTGCCCCTCATAGTATCTCATGCTGAGATGTAGCCATGGCTACTGGGTCAGTTCCCCTTCACAGTGTCACATAAAACTGGGTCAGGCTCAGGTGTGGCAGTTACATGTGACTGGAAGTGTGACTCCTTGCCCACCCAGGGTGCTACCTAGGAATCCTTAGTATGTCAGTGTCCCCTCCGTGCTCAGCTCCATCCTGGTTGTCTGAGCATAGGTGAGCAATCACCTGAGCCTCTCATTTCTCTAGTTCTCCCCAGCAACATGATAGCTTAGAGCACCGTGTGGACACCGCATGCTCTTAAAGAACTGTCCATGGATGGTTCCACAGCCTAGCACTAGAAAGAGGTGATCCGGTTCAAGATCTGCCTGAACCTCCATTCATGGTCATGAGGAAATCAAGCATCGGCAGGTACCCACATCCTTTTTTCATAGTGCCAGCCTGATACCTGCCCCATGCCCATGCCATGTGGTGTAATTCCTCGTGCTGCAAGTGATTTGCCCATGCAGGGGGCAAATGTCACCTGGGGAGAACTTCTTCCCAGCCACCATCACAACCAGGATCAAGGCAGTGAGGGAGGAGAGAACGGAGAGAGGGCCTCCTCTGAAAACACACAACGTCAGGTTTTGGGATAATCACTGACACCTGAGATTTTCTTTGAAATGATAAAAGACAACATTTTTGGGGGCCCATTCAACCTTCTTGAAGGCCAAGGAGGCAATATTTCTAAGTGGCAGCCTTTAATGCCTGTGAGTTAAATGACCCCAGAGAGCTACTGGTCTCTTGAGCAGAGTGCAGACCCTTGAGAATGAAATTAATATCACGCACTCCTCAAGGGCCAGGGTGATTCTTCCTCTCTAAGGGTATTGATTGGAAGAGATGATCGTCAGGAGCTGCAGCGCTGCATGTGCCTCACTACACAAGGAAGGCCTGGGAAAGATGTGCCTGTGGCAGGAGCACTCACTTAACATGGGGGGTGGGTGGAGATTTCCACTCTGTCTACAGCAAAACTATTTTAACCTTCCTCTGTGGGAACATATCACTTCCAAGAGTAAACAACCTTAATCGGCTTTGCCCTAACCATTCCCCCTTTCCTTTCAAGCCAGGCATGTTCTCATTGTTTGCATAAATAACAGTAGATTAATCTGCTTTGGGTCCAGCAGGATGGCTTTCCCTGGTATCCGTGCTGCACAGAATGCCCCGGAGGCTGCAGCACACACTGACACCAGGCTCTAGGGCATCTGACTGTGAGCTGATACACCCCGGCCACCCTCAGATCTCATTGATCGCCTCTTGAATGGTAACTTGGTTAACCAGGAAGTTGCCACTCCAGCCTGTGTTTCTACTAATCAATGCAAATGCAATTACTTCTCTTTCTAGCCTCTCAAATGGTCTGTACGTACTTTTGCTTAAGAGTGATATGGGTTTAAGCTGATTTCCAGTTGGTTAAACTAATGCCTGGATGTGTTTTCCCATTCTGGGTGTGAGCAACCTCCAGACGAGAGGTTTCCAGAGGCATAGTTTTTAGAAATCAGCGGTAGAACGAGTGTGGACTGGGCATCTCCAAAGAATTTTCTGTCCCCTCTCCATTGTTCATCAGAGGCATTGGGTGATACATGAACACATCACTAGAATAGTGTTTTCACGAGCCTTATTTCAAACTCTCTCTCTCTCATTCTCTCTCTCTCTCTCTCTATATATATATATATATATATATATAAATTATTTTATATAATTATACAACAATAATTATATAATATATATTAAATGTGCAGGAAATAATTTAGGGACTCTGAAATTCATATGCATACAATCCATATTCAAATACATACAAACACACACATATCGCAGACCCATTCTCTGACATTTATACATGTATGAACACACATGTATGCATACACCCACACACACCTGTCCATCCATGTACACACACAACTTCAAATATACACATGTCTTTTGTAGACACCATGCCAAAGGTTCTGTGACCACCAAACCTCAAAGGGACCTGTGGAAAAAAGGGTGACCTGCACTGCTCAGGGCAGAAAGCCATTGGGTATTGGGGTCCTATTGTTCAGTGGGTATTGTCCTCCTCAGGAAACATGTAGGTCATTGCTTTTAAGCCGTCACAAGTTGCCTTATGGAACATTTGTCCACTAGGACATAGTCCTCCTGGTCCATCTCAGTGACCATCACCCTCAGAACACAACCCTCCTACTTTACCCCACTGCACACCTCACTAGGACACAGTCAGTCCTCTGCACAGCCCACTGGCCCTCACCCTAGAACATAGTCTTCCTCACAACCCAAACACCACCACCTAAAGACACATGGAGTCGAGGGACTTTCATACTTGAGGAAGATGGGACCCAGTGGCTTCTATGCGTGAAGAAGACAGAACCCAGTGGCTTCCAGGCATGATAAAGATGGAATACAGCCACACACACTCCCCCCCCCCCGAATTAGGAAAGGGATCATTTACTAACTATGCTTTCACTAGACTCAGGTTTTGTGTTGGAAGGGAGACATCCCCAGGGATACACTTTAAGGGTGAGTGAGTTAAGATTAAAAAGTAGGAAAACAGAAGAGCAGGGTTTCTGTCGGTTCCAGGAGACTGGCAGCTAGGACAGGGAGGGCCCCATCTACAGTCCACAGTGAAGGAATGACCCTCCCAAGTGGGCGGCTGTGTTTCTGACTGACATGACTCCATGCTCTGCCCTTCTACTAGAACTAGCTGGGGTAGACAACGCCTTCTATTATTGGTTATAGAAGAAAAGACAGACATGCCATCCTTCAGCTGCCTTGCAGGCAGAACTTCAGACTTCGCCAAGCTGAGCCAGTGTGTCTGGGGTTTGGGCATCTTCAGAGAGCTTTGTTTTTTGGACTGGCCTTGGCGTGGAGAATAATACACTCATTCTTGAGCTTCTGAAGTTGTACGTAAGGTAGGCGTCCAGCAACCACCCAACTACCCAATACCAATTCTTTATTTTTGTTTTATCCTTTTTTTGTGGGTGTAAAGATGAGAGAGCATTGAGGGTGGCTAATCCGTCATGAAAATCCAGTCCAGACCTGACTACCTCCAAACATGCCACGGTACCCAGCTACCTTCATGCATGAATACCTGACCAGGGTTTCCTCTATGGTTTCTTCCACTCTTTGAAAAGAACACATTGGGGACATTCGGCCCCGAGTTTGATGCCATCCTCTAGGTTTGTATTTATAGTAGCCACAGCTATTCATGGGATGTCCCCCAACCCCACAAATTCACTCAGCGTGCTATCCATCAAAGCAGAGCGAATCAATGTATTGAAAAAAAAATCTTAGAAATTAAATCTCCCTTGAAATATAACACCACACAATTGACTTTCTGTCTGTGTTGTTTGGAGACGGTAACAAAGAAATGTAAAACAGGCTGGCTGAACCTGGAACAGCTTGTAAAATCTGGTTAAGCCGTGTTGGAAAAGGCTTGGACGCCCCACTAGAAAACAGGCTATTTATTACCTCGCTTTCTTCAGCCCTACGAGGTATATGCTCCCTTTTTAGATTCTTTTCTCTCTTTTTGCAAAGTGCACTCATTCAACTCTTGGCAATTAGTGTAATTGAAATTTATTGACAATGTGGCTGACGTGGAAGCCCCATTGTCCCCGAGTGTGTGCTTCCGAGGAGCGGCAGGCAGCCTGGGCCTCGCTCAGTTACATCAATGGGCCACCGGCTGCCAAGGGTTCCTGTGGGGGTATGAATGTTACTTAGTGATAAGAGCCTTCGAAACGGGATCCCTGGACCCCATCTCTGGTGGGAGATGGAAATGAAATATGTATTTGGCTGCTGTGGAAAATTAATGTAATTGGCTCCCACATAAAGCTTTGACAAGATGACCTGTTTGAAATCCAAGAAGGGTTTCCAGCCCTGTATCATATTATCTCCAATGAAGCCAGCCATACTCAGTGCCCCCAACCCCAAACCCAGTGGAGGTGAAATGAAATGGAATTTGGGTACCAGTGTTTAACAACACTTCTGTAAAACACAGTTATTCTGTTTGCATGTGTAGCTTCAAGATGAAGGGGCTAGGATGATTGGATTTTCCTGTGTGTGTGTCTGTGTTGATAGCTCTCAGTCTGGGTTTTCTTTTCACTGGTGAGCCAAGGGTTGCGATGTTTGGAATACGCTTGGACGCATTTATCCCTGTACCTGCTTTTGCTCTCAAATTTTCAATATGATTCTGAAATGTCGATGTGTGACTTGATTAAATTAAATTGGACTCATTTGGAGGCCAGTGCAGACTTCTGACTTTCTCTTCATGGAAGATGGATATATGTTTATTTTAATATGTGAGGATTTGGGCATGTAAAAGGAATAGGAAGGGTGTTTTTAAATCTCTGCCCGTGGAAAGGGGCATGTTTTCCCGCCGGGTAGTTTCCTGGTAGGGGATTACTATGGTGAATTAACTTTAGCTGCTGTTCTGTCTGGTTTCTAATTTTAGATAATATACTGTTTTGATTCATTTAATGGGACCTTAAATGCAGCACCGCAGAGTTTAAGAGGATACAATGATAAATTGGAGTGCACATGAGAAAGCATGCATTTCTTCCTTTAAGGAGCTCCCCACGCTGCTGCTAAACCTTGCATTATTTGCATTCATTAATGAACACAGCCTCTTCGCTTGGTATCATTTTGAAACCGTCCAGAAACAATGAGTTAGTGGGTTATATTGATTCATACTTAAAGATGGATTGGGGGAGCACATCATTCCTATTTTTTTTTTATTTTTGTACTGATAGAATTTGTTTCTCTGAAGAGTTTTAGTATAGCCCAGACCCACCTGAAATTAATCTTCCTTGAAGACTTAAAACTTGAAAGCAATGGTTTGTTGATGTTTCTGTGCAACATTTTCAAGGACTGGGCTCTGAACAGTAGAGGACAAAGGGGCAAAGGGGCGGTGTACCAGACGCAGGAAGGGCAGAGGGAGATCTCACACTGCGGGAATTAGCTGAAAGGGGGTCCTACGACGCAGTCCTGTCTTGGAGATACCTGTGGGCAGGTGGCAGGAGCAGGACCTGTGCCACGGCAGCCACGAACTGCAAAACACAGGAAATGGTGAGAAACAGGAAGCTATGAGACAGCAAGTTGCAGGGATCAAGAAGCTGAAAAAAACAGCAAGAGACTGGCACATGGTGGTCAGACAGAGTTCAGAGCCATCAAAAGGCAACAGGACTCAGATCCTTCCTTCCTTCCTTCCTTCCTTCCTTCCTTCCTTCCTTCCTTCCTTCCTTCCTTC
>JABTXL010006268.1:1889244-1989383 GCA_025134845.1 Neodon shergylaensis | reverse complement strand
TTCCTTCCTTCCTTCCTTCCTTCCTTCCTTCCTTCCTTCCTTCCTTCTGTGGTCTTTGCCTCCATAAGCGTGTGTGTCTGCAGGCCAGAAGAGGAACCAGATCTCATTACAGATGGTTGTGAGCCACCATGTTGTTGCTGGGAATTGAACTCAGGACCTTTGGAAGAGGAGGCAATGCTCTTAACTGCTGAGCCATCGCTCCAGCCCCTTGTCTCCATACTTGTATGGGCACATAGAGCTGTTCTGAGACTGGATGGGGATGTGGAACTACAGGCCAGCCTGTTCCTTTTCTCCTCTTAGTTCCCTTTAAACCACAACTGTCCTTCGACCCTGCACATAGATCCTGTCAGTGGACCTGGACTGCCTTCCCCGCCTGCAGGTTTCATCCTTATGTCTGACTGGAGAGTAGCATCACGTGCCTGGCTTCTTTCCTGCTTTACTTTGCTCCTATCTAGACTATAAACCGCAGCTGAAGTCACTGACCTGAAATGAATCTGGCTACTCATCTACTCAGGGCACAGGGGTGCCTCTGTGTAGGTAAAGGCCAAACTCCATAGGACAGCTTAGCAGCTGCTTCCTGAACTTGATCTGTCCATCACTCTGGTCACAGGCTGTCTCTGTTCACCTTCCCCAAACCACCTACTAGGTCCCAGTTATGGGCATTTAACATGGATCCTTTTTTATTGTTTTTATTGAGCTGTATATTTTTCTCCACACCCGTCCCTTCTTCCCCCTCCCCTTCAACCCTCTCCCATGATCCCCACCCTCCCAATTTACTCAGGAGATCTTGTCTTTTTCTACTTCCCATGAGCATGGAATTTTGCGTCTCTGTATCCACACTCATTGCCCCTCAGCTGATTCCCTTTTGATACAAATGTGGGATCCTCTGTGATGCCACCTTGGTCTGTCCAAGCAGAGTCTGGCTGTGGCTGGTAGCAACCTGCTTGACTGCTCTCACCTCCCCTAAGAGGAAGTGGAACCTCGAATGGATACACTGTGCAGGGCAGGGTAATGGCCTTAAGATAAAGACCTAAAGATGAAGGATGTGAGCTGGATGTCAAAGGGACTTTGCAAATCTGATGACAATGACGATGTCGTGTGGGAAGATTTTGCTGGTTTATCCAGAAGGCGAATATCTCACGCTCATCTCCATGGTCCTCTCAAAGGGAAGTGGGATTTTGAAGGGCAAAGGAGGGTTGTTTAACAGGAGAGGAATTTAGCACAGCATCAGTAGCTGGTCCACAGACACTTGCTGCTGCTCCACTGAGATGCTCATCATTCTGCAGGTCTCTCTTGTGGGGATGCAAAGGACTGGTGTCATCAACCACTAACTCTGTATGGTTTGTTAGAGCAATGAAACAGAACCCAACAACGAAAATTATAATTTCTAAAAAACTCTTCTGGATCACTTGACTCATGAAATTTAGATTGAAAACTGTCTTCAAAGCTTGAGTTATCTTTTAGAAATGCCATAGTTCACATGCTTTTCAGTAGGGTTTGTGGTCATGAGAAATTATTTTAGTTTATTAATAAAGGCAAAACTCATAAGCAGGATCATTAGACAATATGTAAACCAGTTTTCTGAATGAAGACTATGTAAACAAATAGCATAGAGACTCACCTGATTGCACACGTGTATGTGCACAGGCATCTGAAAGGCATTTGAAGTTGACTGTTGGCCACTGGAACATGGCCCGGGTTCTGAAGTAGAGCAGAAGAAAGCAGCTGCCACAAATACTCAAATGTGAGATAACCAACACTGAGTCCACTCTGGTCTGTGTAGCTGGACGGGAAATGTTAGTGGCAACGGGGAAGCTCCAGGGAACCCTGAGATGGCTAAAGGTGCTTCGGTTCAGCTTGAAGCAAAGCTGTCTGAGGGAGCGTCCTATTCCAGCAGTGACTACAAACCGGAAGAATCCACATTTTCTAGGTAGAAACAGCAGGAGGGAAAGGGGCTGCATTTGTGTGAATCTGCTTTGGGAGCGCCCATTTGTGTGGACAACATCTTACAAGCCAGCCCTCAGTGTACATCCTGTAAAACATCTCAGGAAGGGGGCTGCGCCCGGGTCCAGCTGGCAGACTGTTGGTTCTATGAACACAAAGCTGTGGTTTGGATCTCAGAGCAGCGTAACCCTGGCTTAGTTGTACTGCTCATGGCTGCCATTCTATCACTAGGGAAGAAGAGAAAGGAGGATCAGAGTTCAAGGTCATCCTTGGCTACTTGGCAAACTTGAGGCCAGCCTGGGCTACATTAAACTCTATCTCAAGGTTCTCAGAAAAGAACTCCTGATCCAGGGCACGGGTTCTAACAGAACATGAAGGATATTTTAGGATTTAAATATTTCTTGAAAGTTTTATACATCCATATGATGAATTTTCATCATTTTGATCCCCTATTCTCCCTAAAACTCTTCTCCCAATAAGCCGCCCAAGGTACTGTCTTGCCTTCCTTCTGTGTGGCCCACATCCATCCATCTCACGCTGTCAGGAACATAGAGAGAAACAGGAAAGTGTGACTTGATCACCGGAAGGAGAAAATGACAGAAACTATTCCTCAAAGAAGCATAGGGCTGGGAGCTGCTGGGCAGCAATATTAAACCACCCAATAAATATGCTGTTGGAAGCCAGTGAGATTGAAACCAAGAGCCATAGGACCAGCCAGGGTGGCAGGAAGACTTCCCCTCTAGTGCAGACACACCTCGGGCACCTGCCACCCAGCTGTCAACTAGGCCTGTCCCCTTGACGTCTAGAACAATGCAGATCACAGTCATTATGTTCTTAAAATTTCCAATATTTCCAGGACTGGAATCATAACAAGTCATACTAATCTCTGCCATGCTTACTAGACAAGAATGGCTGGGAAGCTGTTGGCGAAATCCCACGCTAATACAGAAGAAGACATGCAGTGGGATTGAGTTCAAACCTCACCAGACTGAGAAAATTCCTGTGTGCCTTTAGTGAAAGCCAAGAACAAAGCAGGAGATCTAAGCGGTGGGAGACATCCTCCCTGGGAAGCTCGGGGGAATTCCTCCACCTTGAAGCATTTCCATAAACAATTAAAAGGGATAAGTCTCTAATAACTTCTAATAACTTAAAAGGCGGTCAAGGAGAGTCATATAACAGCTGCTGAGGACCACTATTTGCCGCAGCTCCTCAGTACGGAGCAGGGAGATGAGAGCCCAGAGCCAGGGCCTTTGGGTAGCCTTGCCTCAGGTCTTCGTTTTGATACCCCGCGACTTACGTTAAGAGGTTTTCAGAACTGAGTGACATTTCCTCACTTCATGGTTCCCCGATTTAGCATTTTCACAGAGGTTTAGACATCACTAATTCAGTGCAATACTGAATTAAAAAAAAAAAAAGAGCACATAACTATCAGGCTCCGTGACGGTCTCTCCAATGTGCTTTGTGCGTTTGCCTGCCCCAAGTTCTCTCTTGGAGGTGATGCTGCATATCCTTACGGACAAACAGGAAATTGTGACTTGATCACCAGAAAGGAGCTCATGTGCATTTGGGCAGCAATGAGACAGGGAACAACCCACAAAGGTCAGCCTAGAGAATGCCACGTCCGTCTGCTCTCCCGTTCACACATCTATCACACTTTTTGTATCCTAGACAAGATTGTGCTTTAACACACGAGACAAAGCTACCTTAGTCTTAGAGAAATATTCATGGTGGGAAAAAATGGGAAGGAAACACTTATAGGAACCATACCATAAACTAGCCCAGAGCTTAGATTTTGCTAATTTGATTGTAACACCCAGGCTCCGCAGTGTCTGTCGTACATGTCATTGTTTATGTTGTCAGTGAGATCAGTGAGATGATTAAAGTGTTGAGAGCATTTGCCGCTCTGACCAAGGACTCGGGTTTGTTCCCAGCACCCACATGGTGGATCACAAGTGTTTGTAACTCCAGTTCCACAGAATCCAGAACCTTTGTCTGGCCTTTGTGGGTGACAGGAACTCACACAGTGCACATGCACAGACAGAGGTAAATACACATGCAATAAAAATGAATCTCTTTTTAAAAGTTAGTATTGGAGACCCTGAAGCTTGGGAAAGACTTGGACACTGCTCAAGTTATACAGTTTTGGAGTCAAAAACCTATACTTGGTTCTAATCCATCAATGGGTCCAAAACCCCAGGGAAGACGCGACAGGATTTATTTAATCTTTCAGCAACTGCAGTCTCCAGTCCTCAGCAAAGTTTGCAGCATAAGGTTGGAAAATCTTCTCTCGTGGCTCTGGTCTTTGAGCCACATGTCTGGCAGGAGACCGGTGACAGAAGTCAAAAGAGCAGCTGGGGAGAAACAATGATGTAACAGAGGGGTTGGCTGGTGTGAAAGTCAGAGTCCAAGCTGGACAGTATGTCCAGTCAGACCCCTTCACAGCCGCACATTAGAGAGCCCTGGCACACGCTCCTCTGGCACCTTTTCTGTCACCTCCCACTTTTTGTCTCTTACACTGTTTTTTTTTGTTGTTGTTGTTGTTTTGCTTTTTTTTTTTGGAGATGCCCAGAAAAGGATGGGTTGGGGTTGGGAGTAGGAGAGAACCTAGCAGGGGTGGGGAGAGAATGGGGAAGTATGATGGAGCAGAGAAAAAGAAGGAATAAGGAGGGTGGGTTCAAGCAAGGCCTAATGCATGCACACGCAGAAATTTCACAGTGAAACCCATTAATCTGTATAACCATTAAGTTAATAATTGCAATAATTTGAAAAAGTTTCCAGCAAACAGTCTCTGTGTTCTATGTTCTTTGTACCAACAGGTTCTGCATCAGTTACTTTCCTCTGCGCTGTGATGCAATGCCAAACAGGAGGTTATGTATGAGAGAAAGGATTTAACTTAACTCATCGTTGGGGTACATAGACTGTGGGGATACTCAAGGAAGAAGAATTCTGAGCCGGCTAGAGTGGAGGGTTCCACGATTGGAAAGCAGAGAGTGGCAGGAAGTAAGTCCAGGCTACCATCCCACTACTCAGTTCCTCCATTCCTTGAGCAAAAGTCTATCTCCTAAAGACCCCATAACCTTACAAGAAGAGATGCTAAGTTCGAGGCCAATGTTTCAAATGCTTGATCCTGCTGGAAACATTTCACACTCAATCTGCAACAGGTGCTCAAAAAAAAAAAAAAAAAAAAAACGCTATTCTGTGTTAGGCACTCATTCCGACAAGCATGCTCCCTGCTTTGCCCTCTTCTCCCCTCGGCCTGCTGGTCACATTCGTTGGGATGACTGTGTCTTTGCTTAGGTGGCTGCTGTTGCTCGGCAAAACCCTGGGTTGCTGGGTTACAGAACCCTGAGATCCTTCAGCGGCACACCCCCGTTCTCAGCTTCTCCACAGCCTCGGAAAGACCTAACTCTAAGACAAACAGCCTTGTCTTCTCACTCCAAGTCTGGATCCCAGCGGATGTCCACGGCGAGGCTGGGCTCTCTGCCATTCCACGGTCCCACTCTGCTAGTTCTGGCATAGTTCTTGACCTCTCTGTGCCTCAGTTTCCTCCGTTGTCAGGTATGTTGTTAGGAGCATCCAAAAACATGATCTCTGGAAAACAGTCAGAACAATCCCAGTGTTTGGTGAGCACTTCTCAGTGTTTGCTAAATGGGGAAAATGGCTTTCCAGAAAGGATTCAGTGTTTTCGTGGCAGATGTGCTTGGCATGCTTAATATTATTTCAGTCATTCTTATGAATCTTAACTAATTCTGGTATCCTCGGGAGTAACCACTCAGAATAAATAATGTGTCCTTCCTTTGTTTCTGTACCAGCTCTCGCCACAGGTCCCTCCAAGGAGGGGGCCTCGCTTCGCTTCACCCTTTGTGGCCTGGGTTTCTCTTTGTGCCCGGCACACAGGAGGCTTTCGGTAAACAGTTGTTTAATTAATTTCATATTGTCTGAGGGTGGCAATTTACAAAGAAAAAGGAAGGCGATGTTGTCCTTTAGATCGAGTTTGTTTGGGCTGCGTTTGCCTGCACTTCACAAAAGCAAAGTGTCTTCTGGTTCCATTACATCACACAGCCAATTAATCAACACTTGAATGAGTCCCCAGACAGCCCCTTCATTTTGTCTACTTATTAACTTTCATTATGTGCACAGCTAAAGTGTAATTGTGAGCAGGATGGATTATGCTGTAAACTTTCTTTCCTATTACACCGTTCCTTCACAAATCCCCTTATTAAAGTGTTCCAGGGGTGATATATTATGTTAAGAACATAAGGTGACAATGACCTTCCCTTTAATTAACTATGATGGAAACAAAGGTGAGAACAATGATGATGAGGTTAGGCTGAGGATCATAAATCACCTCAGCGAGGGAAGACGGGACACAGCTACAAAAATAACCTTGTGACTCACAGGTTAAGTGAGTGTTCCCACATGTCGCCCCCGCTGCTACTTATCCGAACACAACCCACTGTTCTACGGGGGCAGGAGCCCCGCAGAGGAGAGCCCAGATGCCACCCTCCTCCAAGACTGGGCTGAAGAACTTAGCTCTGTTGCCTGCTTAAAAACAAACAGACAAACAGACTCATTGCCAGGCGACTTTGAGTTAGAAAAGCAGACACAGCAGGGGCCCTGCCGTTACTGTTACCTGGATATAATTGGCATAGTCACATCAGCAAAAGCATGCTCTGCTTTGTGGATGTCTCTGTTCTGTGTAAACATGTTCAGTCCTCATGTATGTTATCTATCTCATGGTCTTCCTTTCTTGGAGGCTCTGCTTGCACTCTGTGGTTCTAAGCCTCTTCAGTCTCTGGAGCACTCTCAGTCATGTCCATCCATGGCTCTGGGCTTGTCTGCATACAGGGTGTCTCTTCCCTGCTATTTTGTCTCTCTGCTGTTCCTGTACCAGCCACCCCGCTGGCCTTCTGCATGCAGAAAGGCCTTCTTTACCCTACTGAACTTTCTCTCTGGTTTTTGTTTCAAGGTTCATCTTGTTGTGTTTTTGTTAGTGAGTCATTTGATGGCTGTCTGGAAATTGCCATCAGTCACAGCAGGGAGAGCAAAGCAATGTGAAAATTTGACCAATAGGTTCACTGCTTTCTGGTAAATGGACCACAGAAGAATCAAGCTCTTGGCCATAACCCTCATTCTTTGATATTGGGTCTGTTCCTTGACAATCCTGACCAAAGTCTCAACAAGTCCTTCAACAGGTCCTCAGATGATGGCCAATTGTCCTTGGGTCCTGGGGAGAATGGGCTGCGATTCAAGGTGGCCTTTTGGACATTTGGTCTCCTTTATATTTATGTCACATTTTATGTCACATCAATCCATACATCATCACCGAGCCAATGTGCAATTTTCCTTAAGATCTGTGAGCATTTAAAGAGGTGTCCATTTGTGCAGGGTGGAAACTCAAGTCTTTTGGTCACAGGCCTCCCCTTCAGTGGCCACAAAGGGCATCCCATGGATTAGCTGCCCAAACTTGCATTTAAACTACCAACTGCCCCTTTTGATGTAGGTAAAGCCTCTCTTGAATATGCAAAGATCACACCTTTCTGCATTTAAACAAATTAAATGTAGCTAGTTTTACCATGGTGGAGGGGTAATGATGAAAAAATTCTTCTCCACTAACCTAAAAGATTCCATATCCCATGACGGTGTGAAACTGCCCCCTGCCACTTCCATGTCTCTGGAGGCCTGAGCATTTGTGGCTCAGGGTCTGCACTCCCTATCACCCCCTAGTAAAGAACATGAAGGAGATCTTCTCATGTTAGGCTACTTGATAGTTCAGAGCTGTCAGCCTGTGTTTGGGGTGGAAGCAGAGGATTGACACACTTTATAGTATGACTGCACCACATCAACCACACTGTGCTTTGAAGATTATGTCACAATTGCTAGACCACCAGGGGGTACATTCCTTAAAAATAATGACTCCCATGCAGTAGAAGAGGAAAGGTACCTGGTGAAGCCAAGAGAAAACACTGGATTTGAAGTCAAGATAAAAAACCAAACCAAAACGAAAAACCTCCAGCCATTTAGTGGCTATAGAAGTGTAAAGAGACCCCAAGGAAATCCTGAAGTTGACACCCAGGTTGGCTTCAGCTAGCTGATGGCAAGAGGGCATCAGAGCAAAAACAAGTCACAGACTTAGGGGGATGCCACCATGGTCTGCATTGCTCTCAGAGAGGTGCTTGCTAAACCCTGGCTATTGCAGACTACCCTGAAAACAGCAGAGAATGTTAGAGGCTGTGTTGCCTTTGTTCTGTGTTATATTGTATTACATTCTCAAGTGATTAAGGAGTCTCTCGGTACAATGTGCACCTTTTTTGACAGTTCGTGACCCTAGAAACACTCAGCATTACAGACCAGTATTCAGTAGTTCCGTTTGGAATCCTTATAGGCCATGTTATTAGCTGAATGGCTATGTCCCTTTAGAATCTATGCATTGAAGATGTTGTTCTTGGTGGTAATCAAAGGTGAGTTTAGGGGAGGTGATTAGATGTGGGAATGACGGTGGGGCCCAACTGGCTAAATTAGTATGCCCTGATAATAAGAAGAGGAGGTACCAAAGAGCTCTGTCCCCAAATACAGCTGAGGACATTGCCCGTGGATACAGTGCACCAGAGGCTCAGATGCCTCCACGGTAGTTGGCTCAATATCCAGGCTGTGGCATTTTCTCACGGTATTCTGGAAATAAGGTAGAGAGATCAGTAAGCGTAGGATCAGCAGTGGAGGTTCTGTCTTTCTCAGGGTAAGATTTCTCTGTCTGAATGATGGATCCATACCAAGGGATTAGAGACTTCTGAGAACCACATATTTGAGAGGTCCGAGTTCATATACACGAACACAAGACCCAAGCAAATGACATGGTAATAATGTTTGGGTGGTGCCTTGGGGGTGGGGCTATTTGTCATCGTGCCTTTGATTTTTATGGTTTGGGCCTGGAGATCTTTTGTAGATTAGTGAACAGGAGGAGGAGTAGGGAAAGAAGAGAAGGAAGAGGCGAGATCTCACCCTCAAAGGCTATCGCCCTTGTGTGCACAAGCAGTGCATTGTATCTGTCTTGCAGAGCTAGCAACAATTTATGCTGTGTGAGTGTTTTAAAAAAATGCTGATTTAATTACATTTTCTATCAAGGTGCGTTGTGAGGATGGGCGTTAATGCGTTCATATTTTACATGGCTGTTTCTTTGTTAGCAGTGCACAAAGCCTAAATAATTAGTTTTTGTTTTAACTTGATAAATGTTGTAGCACACTGCGTATGTGTGTGTGTACGTGCACAAACATGGATTATACTGAAAAAAAGGCATTAAAAACGTATGTATCTTGTGTTCAAAAGTCAATACTCCACGAATATGCACACGAGGACATTATTAGGCTTAGTCTTTGGCAAGCCCTACAGACCATGCATACTGTGCTGCAGATTTGAAGTCATGCTTCTGAACCTGTGCATCTCTACTTAGTCTAGTCCTCCGCTCTTCCACGTGGCACTGCCCTCCTCTGTCTTCCAGCCAGCACAAGTGAGGTTTTGTTTGGTCCCTATGCTCCCCACACAGGGCTTGGACCCATGCAAACCCTAACAGATCTTTACTGTCAGGTGAATGAGGGCATGGGGGAGGGGACAAAGCAGTTTTCATCCCACAAAGGAATCAAGATGGTAGCTAGCCCACAGCAAAGATAATTGGTAGATGGCTAGGTTGTGAGGAAGACTTTAAATGATAAATGTGCTTTATCCAGCAGTGGTGGGCGTGAGTAAACATTCCTCTGGAGGAACCATAATTTGAATGTGCCTTTGGAGCACACAATTTGGAGCATACACGTATTTAACACAAGTGGTTTTTGTTTTGAAGAAAATGTGACAAGGCTATCTTTAAGTTATAATTTTTGCATATAAGGAAATTCATATTGAGTTATATGGTTATTTTAATTAAGAGAATGCTACATTTTTGTCTGTTATTACTCACACAGAGAAAAGACCTTCTGGTCTCTGTGTATCTCTCTGTAATCTGAATTAAAATGAAGTTATATTTTGCATATCAATCTACCAGAGCAGACCTGGAATTAAAGTAAACATGTGGTGTTTTCCTTAGAAACAAGCTTATCTCGAAGACTTGAGTTATCCAAACACTTGAATGTGGTGTGACATTCCTATAAGACAAGCTTGTGGATCAGGGCCAGAACCAAACTTGCTTGCAGAGTGTCTGTGGAGGTAAGATTTGTGGCTATTCTAGTATTTTCCACACATTGCTAATAAGGCATACCCTGCAGCCCCTTTGGGATATTTTGTGCAAGAATAGTGTCTTGCTATATCCCTCTTAATTGTGGCTTCTAGCCACTAGCCCAGTCAGCAGCTTGTGGCAGGCTCTCCCGGGCAGTGTTTCTGGAAGGGTTCTCGCTGGTTTCTGCCAGCTTTGCACTTACGGGAATGTTTTAGAAGTCCGTTAGGACAAGGAGATCCATGACTGTCTTTCAAAGCCAGTACACTCACCACTAGATCACCGCTGTGCTGTTATGATTAATATTTCCCACTTGGAGGGAGTAGAGGGTGCTGTTGGACCATTGAGAGGATTGTTTCAGAAACGGGGTTTTACTGGATTCCATTCCTGGGGTCAGTGTTGCCAATTGCCATTTCTATTTAAAATAATGCTTTTTTGCTTACGCTTCTCCAGGGTGTCTTTTCTTAATTTTCCATCTGGCGTGAGAAATGAGCAGCTCACAGTTATTGTTTCAGGAGTAATAATTCTACAGAAGCAAAGTCAAGGTACCACAGTGTTAAGGGAGGAGAAGTAATTTTATCAAATCACGGACAACGTGCTGTTGAGTTGGATGCCCCCCTTGTTCTGATTACCGCTGACTATGTTGAGAAACTGGGTCTGAGAATGTTTTGGGAGCTGTCTGATCGAAAAGTTTTCCTCTCTTCCTTCTTCACATTTTTAAAGACAGTAAAATGTGTGATTATGTAACTTCAGCAGCAATTTAAGGCTAACGAGTAACCATTTTCTTATTAATATCTAATGGAAGTTGCAAGGATTGCATTGACCGACTAAAGAAGAGCCCGTCAAGGTTTCCTGGCGCATGCGCACGCCTGTCTCTGCTGCGTGTGGCTTGAAGAGCTGGGTGATCACTGGACCAGGCGTCATTCTTTCTTATCATGTGTCCTCATCATGGCTGTGTGGAGTGTGAGCAACAACGAACCATCAGGCGAGATGCATACCTAGCCGGCCAATCGCACGAGGAAAATACTGCAGTAAACCTCCATCCACCTGCCTAGGCCACAGTGACCATTGAAGGAGCCAAGCACACATCCCCGTCTTAGTTCAACGCCAGGAGAGGAAATCCCATGTCCCAGTGTTAAGGCGGCAGAGAGTCTCCTTCCCTGTGGGACACAAGCTGCAAGATTTTCCCAGCATGCTCCTGATTAACCACACTAGCCCTTTCCAAATTGAATTAATTATCTCAGGTCACTAGGATTCCATCAGGGACTCTGCAGTGGTTATTAAAATTCACTACCAGGAAGTAAGTTAAGACTGGTCCTTAAAAAAAATGATGGTAATAATCACAGCTTTAAAATACTTGAAAACAATTACTTTATGAGACAAAAAATGGAATTTAAAAACGATGCAATTAATTTACAGGTTCCCAGGCCCTCAGAACTCTTTGGGAAATATAAGAAAATTAGGTGAATTAATCTGGAAAATTAAAGTGAACTTTAATTTAGGGAACCACTTTTTACTGTGACCCCTTTTCCTCTGAGGTTATTAAACACAGTATCACTAAGTTCAGTCGAGGTGGAGGTTGGGAGTTTTCAGACGTAAGACAAAGGAAAGAACTATTATGTCCCTCAGACGTGTTGGGTTTAATTTCATGCCACAGTCAGGAGAAAATCGGGTAAGTCTGAACAGCCAGTGGCTGCATTGTTTCATGTTATAATTAGAAATTATGAGCAATGAGTTAACTTTTTCATCTTGAGAAAGTAAAAGGTGTAACATGAGCACTCAGGCCATTTGCCTTTCTCTAGGAATATGCTTCCTTCTCTCCAGAGAAACGAACCCCTGAGAACAGCGCCCTGCTCAGAAGTGAAAGTCAGGGAAGCAAAGAGGGCGTAGGTGTCTTAGACGCTTTAGGGCTAAGTTAGCTTCTTGGAATGCAGCATGGTAGGAAAACCACTTCTCCCTCTGTAAGGGGCTTGGAGTGGAAACACAAGATGATAAATGTTTCTCCCTGCTACTGTAACCAATTCTAGTCCTCATTTAACAACAACAATCATAGAAGACTGTCTTTAAGTCCTCGGAGACAGTGTTAATTGCACGTGTTAGTGTCTGAAGCAAAGTTACTCAGACATAGTGACGTAATAAGCACACTGAGCCATACCCTCACTCTAGCCATTATTATTCCCTCAGCCGGCTAAATTGAAACGGTAGATACCCTGGTGTGCTCTGTGGACCACTTTCCCGACGTGATTAACTATAAGGTACCTACTAAGCAGGGGTAGTTAGTAGATTAAGTGGTAGACATGAGGCAGTGCCTCACAGCGGGCTTGTTCAGAGGGTTTTCCTGAAATCCACCTTAAAGTCTTGCTACATCTGTGGGTCTCTGTGCCAAAATAGCAGTATATCTTCTAAATCTAAAGAAATAGTTCTGCCTAGAATGCTGGGAGGAGGCCATGGTAATAATAGTGTGTTCCGTTTTTAATTGATGAACGGATATTTTTTATTGAGAATTCAAAAGATGTAATTCACCAAGATTAAATAGAATTGCCAGTTCCTAATGCCCAAGGATAAACTGCACTGCAGAGAAGTCAAGCAATCACTGGGAGGGAAGTCTGCACTGCTGTGTGGGGATTGTCCAAATTACACAGTCGATTTCATCATTCCTCAGATAGGCTCAGAAGAAGAGGGAAGATATGAAGGATGTGGGAGGAGAAAGGGACCTTGTGTCACAGACGACAGGCTTTGATCGGGTTCACCTTTTCATTGTCTAGCTATCATCTATCTATAATGGATCTATCTATCTATCTATCTATCTATCTATCTATCATCTATCTATCTATCATCTATCTATCATCATCATCTATCTATATAGCCATCTATTGTATGTATATATAATCTGTCTGTCCATTGATCTATAATCTCTCATTTAATAATCACCTACATCTATCATGTATCTATCTGTCTGTCTGTCTGTCTATCTATCTATCTATCTATCTATCTATCTATCTATCTATATATCTGTCCATTGATCTATAATCCTTTATTTAATAATCTATCATCTATATCTATTATGTATATATCTATTATCTATCTATCTACCTACCTATCATCTATTATCTAGCTATCTAGAGTCATCTATCCAGAGGGATCAGTGAAAAGAATAGAATTTCAAGAGAAAAAAAAATGAGCATAATCTTTCAGCTGTAATAAAGGAAGAACACTTGACCTGTGTATGCCCCACCTAAACAAACTCTATACATGGCGTACATGCATGGCAAACACGTGTCGTTTCTTCTTGTGAAAGCTTATGAATGTGTGTACAGTATGCTCTCCACATCTCCCGCCAGCAGTAATAGGAATTATTTTACAGAGCCCCTTCACCTTGGTCTGGTTTATTTATTTCCAAATGAAACTGTGATTAAGAGTCTAATCAGTAATGCATTGCACACTGTACATGATAAGATAATGGGTTCCTGTTGTAGGGTGGGTAACTGAGAGGCAGCACCGTCTTTACTTCTCTGACATCTATCTACAAGTGAGTGCAAACTCCTCTGTGCTTTCCAGCTGAGTGTGTCAGTGTGTGAGAACCACCAAGTCACTTCTTAGGGTAATTCTTTGCCTCCTCTTTCTTCTCTCTGTAGGCAAAAATTCTTCTGCAGGCTGCATGGATTGAGAATTGCTTGCTATGTGGGGAGGCATCGTAACGAGCCACTAATGAGGGCCTGACCAGAGAAAGCATGTCACCTGGAGACTGTGATGGGGGCGTGAGCTCGGCAGGCCCTTACCTCACGGCCCCCCTGTGCCAGTCTGCCCATGTTCATTGGCACAAACATGGGAGTAGCGTAAGAGGCTCAGTGACCAGGCCAGCTGTCTAGCGTGCCTGTTTCAGGCTTGGACAGCCCTGTGCTCAACAGAACTTCACAGACTGGGGAAGGCAGCCCTAGCGCAAAGACAGAGAGGAAGAGAAAGCTTTTATTTAAAATAATTATCTCTCAAACCTGTGTAGGTCTCGATTTGAGCTGTCATTTTCTTGTTTCCTTTGGCTTTATAAAGTCGAGACAGTTTTTAGTTTTCGGAGTTCTGTATGCTCTGGCTTTGGGGTGCACATTCTCTGTGGGTCTGAGCCATGGGGCCGTCCTGGACCCCTTGGTCTGTCTTCACTCTTTCAGCAGACCCCTGGCGTCTGTGCTGGTGTTTTCCTGTTGAGATAAAACAGCCTTAAAAACAAAACTAAAACAAAAGCGTTTTGCTCTCCACGGACCTCCCCTCTCCCTTTCGAGTCTCTTCTGTTCATTTAGAAATAATCATCCCTTTATTGAAAGGATTACATTGAATCAATTGGTAACTTAAAAGATTACTCTGTTGAATGGAGCAAGCAAACACGGAACGGCAGCCTATGTGAAATTGCATTTATTCTCTCGTTTCTTCGTTCGCTGGCTCTTCAAGTGTCACTAGCATAGTGCCGTGTCAATGAACATATGCTTCTGGTACTTAAAACAAGATTGTGTTTTGTGGCTTTCGCTAGCCATGCCAGTGCTAAATTTGGGATTGATCCGAATGGCTGCCCCCCTTCCAGCCAGCACAAAACAGGGCAGGCTGTCTTCACCCCATTCAATGCCCTTCTGCGCAACCATTCCCCGCCAAGAATGCCCGGCTCTCCCTTCCTTTGTTCGGGTGACAAATGGTGACTGTCCGCGTCTGCGGTGCCTGACCTTGACTAATTATGGAGAATCAGCGCAGCTGCCTCCCGCTTGCTGTGCTGGAGCACGCAGGCAACTTCTTGCTGCCCCCATGGAACTTCAATTTGAGAACTTTATCACGGCACACAATGCCTGCTTTTTGTGCTGACTTGGAGTTCACAAGCCCTCCGTCACCATATGTTGACAAATAATTTATATTCATACTGGGTTTTGTTCTTTGGTCTTTGGCATCAACTGTTTGAAACAGGGTAGAGAAATTTCCGGAGAGCCCGAGATCTAAACAGCCTTGCTGAAATAGAAAGGGGAGGGGCTAATAAGTACATGGAGCATGCTTAATGACATTACCATTCATTTTTAGACACCTTTCTTGACTCTGTAAATGTTTGCACGAATGGTCTTTACCCTGAGCTATGCTCTATAACGAAGCCCTCCACATGCTTGGCCAGACAGATTCAGGCTCCTATATCTGCTTATTTTTTTCTTTATAAAATAAAAGCAAAGCATGCGTTTAATGGGTAAAACGATTCTTTAATTCTATTACATATTCCACAAAGTGGACATTTTATTTTATCTCATTTTAATGTGATTTCTTTCTCATTCTGATCTTTAGAGTCATTTTCCTTAAGCAGCCGTGGAAGTCAGTTTTTCATCAAGGCATTGGAAGAAAAAGAATTTTTTTTTTGCATTTTCCTGTACACAGAAGTACTAGAAACTCGATCAAGCTGGTGTTTTGTTTTGTTTGTCTTTAAATAAAATATTCAAAACAATTAAAGAATTGCAATGTAAAAATTAGAGAGCGAAAATTCTATAACACTTTTAACCCACCTATTTTTAAATCCATGTCACAGTGTATTCTGAGAATAAAGCTTTCCAGAAGGGTCAAGCTACCTGTGTGGCATGGACTGTCAGGGGGGAAATGTTCTACATTTTGCCCTGACGGAGAGACTGTTTCTAGACGTCATTCTGCCTGAAGGGCATCACCGGACAGTGAAGCGTGTGTGTGTGTGTGTGTGTGTGTGTGCTCATGCGCTCGTGTACTTCTATGCTGAGATGGACGCATGTGTGGGGGAAAGCTCAGGTGCTGCACAGCCTGGCTGACACATGTTTGCACATACGCTTCGTCTGCCTGTGAAAGGAGAAGCAACCTCAGCTCTGCCTCCCCTGGAAGAACACTGAAGAGGAAGCTGCTTCTAAAATTGTGCATTGAAATAATGCTAATTTTAAAGACATATTTTACAACTGCAAATACATTTTAAAGTAAGGCTGAAAATGAAGATGGGAGAGACACATTCGTATGTACTGATTCATGAGGATTAGTGTCAGGTGTGAAGGAATTATGAACTTGAATATAAACTCTCTCACAGAAGGGCTGTGGCTTCTGTTGAGGCAAACATGATAACAACTATTTTAAAGTGAGAAAAAAAAAGTCCGTGCTGAAAGAATAAAGTGTATATGACTAAATTAAAAACTATAAATAACAATAGCAAATTGGAGACACTAAAGTCTCCCGGCAAGGCTTTACAGGGTAGCATGTTGGTGGTGTACCGTGGCAAGCAGCTTAGCAGCTGATCCACATTGATCCCTGTCCTGGGATGGGTACAGAGAACAAAGTCGTGGATGCTGGCTACACCGATACCGTAATTTGGGCTCAGGGTCTTGCGGGCTTGCTTGTTGGTTTGTTTGTTTTAACGCAATTGCTGCCCTTGCTTCTCAGAATCAAACTGCAGCATTTCGTATTAAATCAGCGCAAAGAGGCATCACCTTTGAATCTCTAGGCGAGATATGAGCTTCGCAGCTGTTCCTGCAGAGACCCTGTGTGCCGGGTACCGGCATGGCGTCTCTACTGGGAACACCAGAACAGCGCCCGACCTTTTCCTTCCCTACCCTGTCTGCCCCAATGCTGCCAGGGAGGCACTGCGGCCTCGGTGTAGCTATCTGCTCGTTACGGGCTCGATCCATCTATAGTTTCCCAATTCTGCTTATTATAAAAGCGATACTTCTCAAGAAGAGCAGAAGAAAGTCTTGCAATGTAAAACGGAGACAGAAATAGTTCTAGGGTTTGTGTGCAATCAGACACTAATATTTTAGCCGATTGAAATGTGACTGTTGGGGGGGCGATTTAGAAATTTTCTTAGAAGTAGTTGGGGTTTTGATGTTTGGTCAGTACTGAAAAACAGTCATCATTTTAGGTTTGTGCAAAACTTTCTAGGATTTCGCTGTCATTTGTTTAACCCGACATTGCTTAATTTGGACTAAATGGGGAATCCTCATTTGAAATAAGCCGTAGCGTCTGAAGACATAGGATCTGTCTCCGAGCCTGACTCCACTATAATTACACATTTATAGGATTATCTGGCACACTCAGCTCTTCTCATAAACAATCCTGGATGTGCTGAAAGGGGAAACAGAAGGCACCTGGCACGGACCTCAAAGATCCTCTGAGTCATGGTCCACAACCGTGCCTCTGTCGGCAATGCCACAACCAAGCCCCTTACCACGTTTGAGGCACAAAGCCCCAGATGCACATGCAGAGGTGCGCAGCCCCAAAGCTGGGACCCCTTCAAAGCCTTGCATGGAAAATAAAGTGTTTAAAGTGTAGTGAGTTTTGTCAGTTTTGTTCAGAAGATAAAGTCTGTGGGACAGGAACTAGAAGAAGACATTACCAGAGCTGACAGGTGTAAAGTCCCCCCCCCCGTTCACATAGGAGAGAATGGGATCTTTTTATAAGACATTGTAGGAAAACTGCTTAAAAGACATTTCTAGTATTTGATGAATTCCATAGGCTCAAGCCCACACTAAATCTTTCCCACCTCAAATGAATAAAATATGCAGACTCCAGGCTTGAAGCAGCGAAGCCGCAAGTGTGGGCTGAGAACCAGAGTCGTCTTGGCTACAGAGAAGCCTGACAGAGGGGGCGCTTTGGTCAGACCTTACAAGAAAATCAAGTAGTTTTAGAAACATCCTGAGGAGCGCCTGTATAGAAAGGGGACCTGTGAACCCGAAGAACCGGCTTCCTCCTCCACTCTTGGTGACCCATAAGGACTCACATGCATAACACGGAGTGTTCAGCTAAGAAATCTTGACTACATGTCTACAGTCACATCTTCCCCGTGTCACTGGTCCATAACTAACACCCCTTCGTGGGTGTTGTGTGCGTTTCCCTTCTAATTCAGTTAGACACAAGCATTTGCTTCCTAGAAGGACGCCACGCTCCGCCCCAGTATCAAATGCCCTGATGGACGCCGTGCACAGAGTCAGCTGCAGCTTGAGGAGTGGGCACCAGCACATCCAGCTTGTGTGGCGGGATGCCAGCACAGCAGGGCTGGCTGATCTGAACGAACACAGTAGCACCTTCCTTCATGGGGTTGCTCAGGTCTTAGAGCTTTGGGAACTGCTTACAGTAAACACAGGGAAGTATTATATTTTGCTTTTATGAAGGGCAAGGAAAAAAAATGCAACCTAATACCCGTGTACAAAGCTGGGCACTGTAGATCAGACCTGTAACCAAGCACTCTGACTCTGAGACGACATCATCACCATACATTCAAAGCTGGCAGAAGTCCAGCATGAGTTCTAGGTCCATGGAGCCATAGACAGCATGGAGGTGCTGATTCCAAAGCCTAAAACCAAGCAAATCACATAACCTCAAACCACCAAAGACATTAAACCTGGATTAAAAACAAGCTTTCCTTTCTCTCATATTCTTGGTGGTAGATTTTGAGACCAGCTGAAATGCTCCCAACCTCCATGAGGGCAGACTCTCACCATTGAGTGTGGCATACCTGTGTCTGTGGTGGACTAGAGCAATAGCAGAAGCTTGACCAATAAATCTGTATGCAGATACTTTCTGGGAGCTCCCTTCTCTACACTTCTTCCCTGTTCCCAAATACCAGCCTCACAGCATTGCTTCATTGCTAGAGAGCAAATTTGCCTGCTAGCCGGAAAAATAAGTGTTAAAAATAGACCTGTCCATCACTTAAATCACAGGCGGCCACAAGGACATTCAAAGTTCCTTCTCGCCACAGCTGCACAGCCGATTCTCTCTCTCTCTCTCTCTCTCTCTCTCTCTCTCTCTCTCTCTCTCTCTCTCACACACACACACACACACACACTATACACCTCTCAAAATGCATACACAACTTTAGTAGGGTTGAGGCTGAGGACCTATGTATGTTAGGATATGAGGAACAATTAAAGACATTTCTTTCTGACTGACAATTAGGTTAATTAGTTCAGGTAATTGCACAAGTGGGCATTCCAGGCAGGGTGAAATGGGGCTCTATTTTCTAAAACTGTAGCTTTCTCATTAGCCAGATCTCCTCTCTTCGGGTGGAAACCTAAATGGATACATCAGTTGGCCGAGCCCATTATTTATAACATACCTCTGTTTTATTTCTCCAAACTGAACCAGGCAGCTCCATAGCCTCTCCCTTTGCTACATTAGCGTGAAACAGTTTAGGAATCTAGTTGATGGTGTAACTGAATGGGGAGCTGTCACTGCAAACACTCTGTGTGCTTTCTTAGTTGGCTCGTTTCTCCTTTCATTGCCTGGGATGCCCTGCTACATTCCACAGGTGTCCTCATCGAAGGTCAGACTTGGATCTCCTCATCACAGAGGATTTGCTATTGCCTTGTAGTGCAGCGAGTACCCCAGGAGCAGTGTAGAAGCTCTTCCCAGTACCTTAGACACGAAAGTCAGAGCAGATGCACTTCGGGATTTCCTCTGGAAAACCCCAGAACCAAGTAGGTGGAGGGTGAACCTGCCAGAGTCAACATCTCAACTGCCATGCCTGAATCCCACAAGCTCAACCTCTTGTTCTCTCCATGTGCCCCGCTTTCAGAGTCAACTGTGAATGTAACTCTCTCATCAAATTTGTTGGCCATCAGGATGGAAATTTGACTGATGGTACCCAGGTCACCTTCACACTGGGAGACATAAGATCCATGAGAGGTTAGATTTCCTAAAAGGCAGCATATGCCCCACAAAGAAGCCTTACAAAGCCCAGAGTCCAGACTCCAGCACCGGTCAGTGCCCATTGCACCACGGGCCATCACTCCTAATTCCATCACATTTTCATTTGATGTGCATGGTATCCCACGGCTGAAAGGTCCATGCTTGGTGTCAGGAAGTGAACGGGTAAATGGAGGGATTCATCTGTAGGCCAAGTGTTATGCCACAAGCAGCTCTCAGCGGGAGAGAGGAAGGCCTCTATACAAAGCACTGGCCACTGTCGATGGTGCAAATGTTCCCAGTCGAGGTCACTTTTCACTGACAGCGTAAGGCCATGGAGTGAGCTCATGGGAGCCAGTGCACACAGCTGTCCTTAGGATTTCTATTCACTGCTGCAGGAGAACTAGGAACTTCAAGATGACCGGTGACGGGAGAGGCGTCCCAGGATTCAGAGGTAATTTACATACAGTAACATATTTCATAAATGCATTTAATTGCATTTGAAATAAATGTTAATATATAATCATAATAATTTGTGATAACCAGCTCACTGGTATAGAACAGCTTTGTGTGCTATTGAAAGCAAGCCGTTAAGAACAACAAAACCATTTTCTGTCATCAGGAATACAGTTTTAATTTTTTTAATTAAATATCTCTTACAAGCATCTGACAAGATAGGGACTTTTCCAGATTCCCCTTGCACCCGTGCCCTCCTCTGGAAGGGCACCCATCACTCTTCTACTTCACAACATTTATTTTACATCGACCGTGCGGTGTTACCTTGTTTAACTCACTTACTCTTCTGGAAGTCTGCAGTTCTCTTCCCCAGCAATCTCAGTGTCTGTCAGGGTAGCTGAGACTGACCCCTGTGCTCCTCAAAGCACTCTGGGTGTCTGTGACCTGGTCCACAGCATCCCCCCAAAACACCTGTCAGTCAGATGGTAGAGATCTTGCCAAACATAAGCATGTAGCTTTTCTCACACTGATGGTGCTCAGGCCACAAGTAACACAGATGGCAGTGCTGTGTCCCCGCAGAACAGGAAGCAGGGGTCCCCTGCAGAGTCTGGGGTGAGGCATGTGGCCATGTCCTTCCCTGAAGGAAAGGTGAAATCATTACATCCTAACTTTGGCAGGGTCCCTGCTGCTTCAAGGCTCTAGTCCTCAGGTAAGAGGCTTGAAAGAATTGTGGTGGTCCTATGGCAACACCTGCTGGGAAAGAATCAGAGACGGGGAGCTCAAACTGAGCAAAGCTTCTGCTCAGTTCTGGATGCCTCCCAGCTCAGACCCAGACAGACCCAGACAAACTCCTAGCCTGGTTGACTTAGCTCCTGTCCCTGGAGGGTACACGCAGCAGAAGGCAGACTGGAGAAATGCTGATTTGGGGTTCACTGATGAAACTTGGCTTTGGATTTGAGGTTTGACAAAAGAAAGAGAAGACAGACTCCCATGAGCAACATTCTCCCTGCTGCGTTCTCTAGCCAGAGTGCAATCCAGTGCTTGGTTATGGTACCAGTTCTCAACCTGTGAGTCACAACTTCACTGGGGAATGAACAATCTTTTCACAGGGGTCACCCAAGACCATCCGAAGCACAGATATTTACATTACAGGTCAGAGCAGCAGCAAAATTACAGTTATGAAGTAACAGGAAAGTAACTTTATGACTGGAATCACCACAATTTGAGGAGCAGTATTAAGGGGTTGCACAACCTGAGGAAGGCTGAGAACCACTGCCCTACCATGTAGTGAGCTATGTTCTCAGTCTAACTTTATCTTATGGTTCTTTCTGCTCTCTGTTGCTGTCCTTCTGCAAGATCAAGTAGGAATATCTGGTATAGAGACTGCGCGAGAATGAAGGGCCCCCGGTAAAGACTTTGATTTGCATGGAATTGCCATGATTGTCTGTTCTTGCCCCATTATCAAAATCTATCAAAGACAATCCCTCTCCCAAATTTTGTTCTGGAAAAAATTATCCCAGGTTAGAAATAACTGCACAGCTTTGGAAAGCCTTATCACAATCCTTGCTGAATGTCCTCTTCCACCCCTGCCTGCACAGGGGTCCGAATTAGCTGCCAGTTATGTCCGATCCCCAAGGGAATGTTTACAAATTAAACCTGTACACAGAGAGGTGTCGTGGCGAGTGGCCTAGAGAGCTAATCCAAGAGGGTGGAGTGTTTATAAACAGAGACACCCAAGGGTTAATGCAGCTTTCCATCCCAGCCACTTTTGCTTGCCTTTATTATTTTTCCCCCCTTCTCTCCCTTTTAACTGATTCGTAGCATAAAATCTTCCTGGACACCTAATTACCCAGCCAGCTCCCAGCCACAGCTGTCTGCACGGAGAACCCATTAGAGGCAGTGGCTGAAGTCTCCATAATTCCCCAAACTTCCCGGGTGTGAATATTAAGAAAAGATTTTTACATGTCATATGCAATTCGAAGGTGGTGTGAATGGCCTCCGAGATGAGGAGCCCTGAATGCCTGTCCGTCACTCCATTCACGGGTTACAGGTGGCCTCATTTTCCACTTTCAGATATCGGCCGGCTATGACAGCCGGCACTTGATTTGCATGTTCGACAGACAACACACGGCCCCGTGCATGTCAAAATAGGTGGTGATGCGTGACAGCTCCTACACAATGCTGTCTCCTCTTCGCGCGACCTCTGACCTCTCTGTGTGTCTTTTTCTCTACCATCAGAAAAAGAAAAGAAAAAAAAAGGAAAGGAAAGAAAACCCACACTTCTTTCTTTGGAATAAATTTGGTACTAAAGTCCTTATTTTCCTTCCATCCTCCTTCCCTCTGCCTCTTCCCTTTCCCTCCTTTTAAAGGGTGCCGTGCATCCATATTTTCATCTTAACTGCTACAAACTCCGCCTTACGAACCTCATACAGTTTAAAGACAGAGAGGCCTGTGTGGGCAGGAAGCTGTCATGTCCACATTCATTGTAGTCTTTCCTTAATCAATATCACCTTTCAGGGCGCTCTCCTCTCGGGTTCACTTTTCACTTAGAGAGATCATAATATTACATCTCTTCAAGTCTTTCTCTAACTTGTGCTAATTAAATCCCCATTCTTGTAATGCTTTCAATATTAATATTCCACCATGGCTTGAGACTATTTTCTTCAATTGTAGGTCTGGACTCCTGTGTTCCGTGTGCACTAGGCTATTCTAATTTTCTGTAGTCAGCCTAATGAGTATCAGCCCCTCACCCAATTCCCAACAAAAACCTGCTAATAAGAACCATGTCACTCTGGATGGGGCTTGCAAGGTAGGGGAGTGAGTTAGCAAATGCCCCGTGGTGCAGCAGCCCCCACAATTCCAGACTTCTGTGAGCTGAAGATCCTGTAGAACCACAAGGTGGGGAAGTCTCCAGACCTCTGAGTCTGGAGGGTCTCAGCAGTTATGGGACACCAGTATTCCTTTTATGTGACTCTGTTTTCTCTTCGGGGGTTTTCGTGGTCTCTGGCTACAAGCTCTCTGGAAGCTCACAGGCTCCTCATCCTACCAGAGGAGTGCAATCCCTTCCCTGAGCTGGTCTGAGTGCTGGTTCTTGTTTAATTAACAATTAAAGCATGACAGCAGATAATCATGCCTCTCAGACAATTATAATGTTTGAGTTACAGCTGTGAACCCAGTACCCATGGGCGTGATTACCCTTGATTGCCACACCCTCTGGGGGGGTCACATTGTGGGATCCTCTGGGGTGTGCAGGGTGAGAATATACTGACAGCCACCCATTATCAGTTCAGCAACTGAGAACAGGTCAGCCAGGGGATCTCTTTTATAAGGGATGAATTTGCACACAGCGTGCACATGTGTGCATGCACATGCATACACACACACACATACAGAGGGACTCACATACATGTGTATATACATGCACACACACCACAGTAGATTAGCAGGAACACAGAAAGTGGAGTCAGGCTTGAGATTCAATCTTAGGGCTTGATTGGATAACTTAAAAAAACATGAGAAGCAGAGCAAAAGAACTTACTAGAATATTGAATCCAGGAGGCCGAGGCTGGGCTTTATTTGTTGCTGTGGGAATGAAAGAGCTTGATAGATGGACAGTGGGATCTGATAGAATCTGTCTTGCAAACATTGTATCCATCCGGGATACACTGTATCCGCCCGGGATACATTGTATCTGTCTGGGATACATTGTATCTGTTCGGGATACATTGTATCTGTCTGGGATACATTGTATCTGTCCAGGATCCCAGCATATAGCATTACTTCTGAAGACCACCTTTGTTAGTCTTAATTATCTAAATACTTTAGATAACAACCTGTGTCTTGCATAAGTATACAAGCTAAGTATGTATTATACTACATATACATTTCTTCATAAGGTACTTTCATTTCAATCATGTATTAATGTTTTCTGACTATTTCTTTTAGATAATTATGCAGAAAGAATGGCCTTTACAGAAACCTCTGAACAGACAGTTAGATCTTTATTGTCCTTTATTGCATCCTCGGGGATCTCCTGCCAGGACAGTTGTTGTGGTTTGTACGCTTTCCAGCTGGGTCTGATGACCAGGTTCTCCTTTCTTGACAGCTTGACCTCCACCTACAGATGGTAAAAAAGGCTGGTTGTCGGGGAGGAGGCCTCCACATTAGGTTCAGACATAGGACTTAGAGAAAGGAGCCCCTGACGAGAGGTCAGTAACAAGGGTGCTGAAGTCAGGTAATGGAAATCTGTCTAACCGATGTTCCTTCTCCTCTTCTCCCTTGATCTTGTAAGAGTCCCTCCTCTAAGTCGAATAATGAAATGAAATTCAAGTCTATCACACTGTGCAAAACTCAGCTCCAATTAGGCAAGACATTGATTTTAGAGTGCACTGATGTGTCTCTGTGTTTATCACACGTTCATCCACCCTGATGCCTGTGTTGGCGTCCATCAAGCTGGGGGAAGGTTAGCAAGTGTTTCCACTCTCTCCCTGAGTCTCCCACAATCCCATAATATGCATTTTAATGGACTTAATCTCAGCTACACTTTACAGCTCCAGAATGTCCCACCTCTTCACAAACATAGCCTTTAAGTATTTTTAAGCTTTTTTAAGGAAAGCATTTTTGTTTTTATTCCTTTTTGTTTAGGGGTCATTTTTAAAGCTTGAGATAAAATTCAGAGTTCCTCTCATGCTAAACCAGCTTGTGCCTGTTTCCCTACCAAGCTAAAGAGCAGTTTAGCTGCTTGTCCAGTAGGTCTGCCAAAGGCTTTCAAAGCAGATTCCATGCATTCACTGTTTCCCGTAGCTGGGTTATGCTTTCTTGTTTCTTTGTTGCTTTGAGATTTAAAAAAAAAAATCTCTTTTTAAAAATTGAGACATTTGTACCTAATAAAGTAGTATATCTGGAAATCAGATTCTCTCCCTTCCCAGGACTTTTGCTGTGATTTCAATCTTGCTTAAATTGCAGTGTAGGCTAAGCTTTATCTGTGCCAAGGATTAACCTGAGTTATATACTTAAGATTTCTCAAGATCTCAAGACTTCTCCAAGCCCGCATCTTTTCCTTCACTTGAATAATCAGCTGGTTGTAATTTTCTTCATGTTCGCAGTTGCTGTTGCCTGTTCGATGTTGGAACTTCACAGGAGACGAACAGGACATGAAGGGTGTGGGGAAACAGGCTCCTGGTCCTTTAAAGACTTTGGGGTCCACTTGCGGTCAGGGGAAAAGAGGCTTGCTTGAATTGGAGGAGCTATGGAGGTAATAGTCACCCACTTTTCGGTACAGTGATCAGAAGCATCAGTCAGTGACCAGGTAATGACATCACATATTTAGGGAACAAGGTCCCTTCTGAACTTTGGTCAGGGCAAGGCGTGTACAAGTTGACCCAGGACCATATGTCAGCCTCGAGGCTGGAGGTAGATGTGACATTTATTTTACTAATAATCTATAAGGTTCCCACCCAAGCCTTTCCCTGGATGTTCAGTCTTCCATGGAACCAAGGGTGGTATGAAAGAAAGCAGGTGTGTCAGAGAGAGTCTGCAAGATAATTATGGTCAGGTTCCTGATGTTTCATGCTTTGCAATTATCTCCTAAATTTATGTTATTTTATGCCACCCCACATGTAGCCATTTTCTTCAGTGGCTCAGGAAGCTAGACCAGGAAGCATCTAAAATATTGAGTGACACATAGTGATACAGGACTGTTTATTACAGAGATGAATTGAAACACCTTTCAAGAGGCAATTAATTCTGTGACCCTTTCAAGAGGCTTCTCCGTCATCAGAGCATCCTTTGAACTGTGGCTGTGGACCAAGAGTTTGTACTGTATGTGGAATCTCACCCCCAGTGTGGCGCTGCCTGTGAGTGAGGCTCTTGAGAGACAGCCAGCTCAGGAGAACGCTGTGTTTAGGAGTCAGATTAGTGCTTCTGTAACAGCAACCCCACAGGTGTCCCTCATCCACAGTTTGCTGTGAGAGGGTAGATGACATCATCTGTGAATAAGACAGGAAGAGAGAAGAAATAATTGCAGTGAGTATCTCGGCATCCAAATGACACAGGTGGTACCAAGGAAGAACTTAGTTAAAAACTGAAAGCTCACGCATGGTACCACAGTACCTATTATGGCTTTGTATAATATATATATATATATTATGCCCTGGTCTCCTGAGTTTCCCACAATTTCACATTTAGTTCTCACTAATTTTGGGTCTCTATACTTATATTTTACATATGAATTGTTAGATATTTTAATATTTCATGATATATAATATTTATCTTGAAGCCATATTCATTTTCCTCACAATTAGTCTAAGTTGCCTCATAAATGTCCATGGTAATGCTCTTTTCTCTCCTTTTGCCATGTGGGCCCTAGGGACTGACCTCAGGTCACAGGCTTGGCAGCAAGCGCCCTTCAGGGCTGAGTTATCTCCCTTCTCTTATGTTCACATTCTTGTTATGGGTTTCTCTTGTCTTAGGTATGCTGCTTTGCTTTGCTGAGATTTTCGTTGCATGAGAATGTGGATATTTATGTACTTGGAGTCATGTATAAGATTCCTTGCAGAGTTATTTACAGTGGTTTAAAATTTTTATGAACACATATGCATGTATTTCCTCAAGCAAACATGTAAGAGTTTGAATGTGTTTAGCAGCTGGATTTGAGGGCTATGCTATGGTTTGGAAATGTACATCAGAGACCTATGTTCTGTGAACAGGTTCATTCTTCTTTCTTGTTTCCTAAATTATAGAAAGTTGTAACCATTCATGTTCCCTCTACCATGCCATGTTCAATGCTCATCTTAATACAGCAAGCAATTGTGGTTTTCCTCTTGGAATGGAGGCTCCTGTGCTTCCAGCTCTGCTCTGTGTGCATAGTCTGCCCTCTGAGCGTCTCCGGCAACTCTTAGCCCTTCTGTAGGTTTGTCATTCTCTCCTCAAACTCTGGTCCTGGTGGCAAACATATCCCAGTTTCATGCCCGTAAGGGGTTTGCCCCTATGCTTCTCGAGCCCTGGTGATTTTCCAGAGGTCAGCAGGGACTCCCTCATCACTAGGAAGCCAGAATTATAATCTCAGCGTGTATCACGTGTCTCTTAGAGCTCAGATGAGAATGTTGGCTCCTCTGCCGCTTGTCTGTCTCTGCTGGCTTCCATCTGCTGCCCTGGTTTGCGTGGCATTGTTCTCAGGCAATAATTAGATACATAATGCTCTCCTCCACCATAAGATATAGTTCAAAGTCAGAGAAAGTAGAGCAGGGGCTCTTGCTGTATAAGAAAATGTTGCTGACCTTGCCAGCCCCATGGGCCACTGTCCATTATATTTGTTGATAATGTCATCAGTCTTGTTTTTCAATAAAGTTTATTCCCACACTGGTGTGCACAAGGGATGTGCAATACTCAGCTATGTGCTTATCACTTGATTTGAATGAAACTATTTTCTCATATTTGCTTCGGACATTTTTCTAAGAATATAAAATTGGGATCATCTGTCTAGTGGCCTGGAGGTTGATCCATTCCCCTTATATTTACGCTTATAATAGCCATGCCTATATTCATATTTACATCTTTAAAATTTTTTATTTTCTTTTGTTATTTCTATTGTTTTTTTTTTTTGAGACAAGGTCTCACTATGTAGCTAGCTCTCTGGCTAGCCTGATACTCACTGTGTAGCTCGGGCTGGCCTCAAACTCAAGAGCTGTTCCTGATTCTACCTCCCTGAAGACTGGGATTAAAGGCAGGCACCATGACACCTTGCTCAAATATTTTGTTTTCGAAGTGTTGGTGAGGTTATATGCATTTCTCTATCTTGTATATTCTGTTCAATCAAGTTCTACAGTTCATCCATGTTGATCTGTAAGCACTGCATTATATGCTGCATGTCCACAGAACTCTGGTTTGCGTTTTCACGTCTGGATAGGAAATGTATATGAGTCGATGGGTTTATACACATGTGTGCCCTGTTTTATTTCGTAGCTAGACTGATGGCTTCATGCTAATTCTGCTAATTGTACTTTTCAAAGACCCTCATCTAAAAGGAAGGCCTCATGTCCCTCTGACAGAGGAAGGCTGACAGTGCTGGACTTTGGAGAGGAATGTAGCACAGGTTTTAAGGATCCAACATTCAATTACAGAGAGTCTTTCCTGGGAGGTCAAAGGGGATGCAGCGGAAGCAAGGATGGTGAGTGATCCTCAGGTAAAACTGATCTTCTGATCCCCGGGCACAGTCTTCACCCCTCATCCCTAAACACAGCTTGGTGCCAAGAGTGTAAGGAAGATGTAGGCAGATTTGAAAGAAAATAACACATTAGGAGAGCAACACTCATGGACCCATGGGGTCAGAAGGAGGGCCACGATAGAAAGCGCTGTTGAGTTGCTGTATCATCCTTCTGTTTTTCTTCTTTTGAATTGTTTCCAAGTGTATGTACACTTTAGGTGCCTGTGAAGTCGGAGGAGGGGTCTCATGACAAGAAGCAGGAGCCACAGGCAGCCTTGAGCAATGAGAGCTGAGGTGAGATGCAATGCATGCTCTTTAGTGCTGAGCCTTCTGTCCAGCCCCAAGTTACCACTCTACTCTCGACATTTGTATTGATTTATATTCATGAACAGTGCATCAGAGGTGTTTCTTCATAACGTTTGCTTAGAGATTAGTTATAGTTATAGTTTTTGATAAAGAATGTGTCAATATTTCACTAGGGTCTGAGTCCACCTCTCTCATTACTGGTAAGGTTGGGTGTGTTTTTCTTGCCAGTGGGGCATTTGTGCTTAGAGTCTAGGTGTTGCTCATATAATATGTTTTATTTTGTTCCCTTGATAGGATGAAATAAATACTCATGAAAACATCTATGTTTGTTTCCAAACAAAGATGACCTCTGAGATCACACACTGTAGAAATGTGGTAGACACATGAGTTCTTCTGGGTGATCAATCAAAGCATGAAGCCTAAGAATGGAGTTTCTGCCTCCAGGATGTTCCCCGCTTTCTAGGTGTTGATGGGGAGGAAGCCAGCAGGGCTGCAGGCACTTCCTGTGAGTCTGGAAAAGAGGATGTGATGTCTGTGCACTGACCCTCACTAACCGTGTTTACCCTCAAACTAAAAAGTTTCGTTAAATAACAAGAGCACTTGTTTGATACGTCCAAATGTGCTCCTTCAGACAAGTTTCTCTCTGAGGAGGACTTCTTTGTCATGCCCTGTGCTGCTGCCTTGCTCTCCTCTTCACTAAACCTGGTACAGATGAGCCCTACACACTCTAGGATGAAAGAGCTCTACCGGTGAGCTGACACTGTGATCTTTGGCTGACTCTCGTGGTCCCTTTCCATTTTTCTTGCATTGATGTTTTTCTCTGTCCATCTCAAAGATCTAACGAAGTGATCAGCACTTAAGATAAATTGGATCATAGGGAAAATTAAAGAAATACCAGGAGGAAATTCCTGTCTGTCCAGGAACAGTTCCACTGGAATTATTTTGGGGGTCATTGATAAAAATCTGTGAAATCAGAGTCTGAAACTACGACTAAAGTAAAATGCTCCATATGGTCACATGAAAGTCTTATCCATCCCCGCTTGTACACGAGGATTTGGGACATTCTCATCGCACCCTGAAATGAAGTTTAGCCTCTCAAAGTGTCCCTAACAGTGCCAGAGAACTGGGACTGACAGAAATTGGCATCCCATGAGGACAGGACCTGGAAATCTCAGTCCTTCACCCTGGTGGTTTAGGGCTTGTGTTGTATGTACATCTGACTTTGTAATACACTTTCCCAAAAATAAAAGTGTTTGTTTTCATATCAATATCATTTGTTAGAACTGAATATAGTGAATTAATTGATGCCTGGAATTTTATTGTCACCAGTTTTCCCCCACTGCTCATGCCACTTCCCAGTCTTCCTGTTGCAAGCATCTATTTGAAATTGCAAATTTCCTTAAGAATCAAGACTTTAACTGGGTCTTAATAACTGCAGAAGTGGCTGCGGTGTGGCTTGTTGGGTTGAGTCCTTACTTCCTTGGCATAAATCTCTCTGTTCCATCTCCAGCACTCCATTAAAGAAGGCACAGTGAATAGTAAAAGACCGAAATCCCAGCATTCAAGAGGTAGAAACTAAAGGATCAGGAAGCAAGACCGAAGTGTCATCTACAAGAAAAATCCCAAGCTTCCACAAAGACTGTACCCCTCCTCTGTATTTCCATAGAGGAACTGAAAGTTCTTTGTTGCTACTAGTCTTTAATCTTTAAGAAACATAAGTACCTTTGTGATGACTGTACCGGAATGAGAGAGAAGTCTATCGTCTCTCTGTCCTTCCCATTTGTATCACAAGCTACTAGAGAACATTGTGCATGGTCGGACTTGGTTGGCGTGTCAACTGGGTCTTTGTCGGGTGCCAGGTGTAGGCACCCTGAGCTGTTAGATGAAATAGATCAAAAGGAACATGTGTCAATCATTACAAAGGTGGGGTATATTTTAACAGAGAGGCTCAGAACAGAAGTCCCAGCTGTACCTATGGATGTCATTCTATCTCAGTCTGCAGACTCCAAGTTCACTTAAGCACCATAAGTCCATCACAGATGGCACCGCCAAGCTAGCCGGTTTTCTCTGGCTGTTAGGAGAACAAATCTCCTGGGCATTTTAACAAATGGACTGCTTTACTTCAAAACATGAAATAAGGGAATGAAGTATCCAGTGTGTAATTCTAAATGTCTAGTGTACCCTGGAAGAAATATGTCGGGTTTGTGTTGGTAACTGTAATTTTGAAAAGTGTAGTGAATATCTTAAGAGAAAATGTCACAGTATGGGAGATGAATTTCAGAGCTGTTCTTTCTAATTTAAGTGGAAGTCAAGAGGCCCGGCATTGACCCCTGATTCCAATGCATGCTTTCCTTAATGTCCTACTTAAAGATATTGCTGGAAGCCAAGCCAATGCACTTCATTACAGAGGTCACAAGGCAAATCCCTCAGAAGACATCATAAAACATGCTGTACATTCAATGAAGCAAATGGTAAATGTAACCCTCCTCCCAAATGCTCTGAGCTCGGATGACTAAAGAAAAACAGCATATGGCCTCATTTAAATCATAATTCCATGACCCGAATTAGACTCATTTATCTCGGGTGAGTCCTAATCCTGAATTGCACAACATGTTCAGTAGCTGAATGATCAGGAGTAACTCTGGATCTATCCACGACGGGGTGTCAGTAACGCTCTTTCCATCCCAGAAGAAATCAGAAGAAATGGCTTCCTATGCTATCAGGAACACCTGACACTAAGTCTAGGTGTGGTTGTGGATCCCTCTCATCCCAACACTGTAATGACAGGGGGTGGGGCAAGAGGACTACATAAAGTCTGGAGACGAGCCTGGGGTCCATCAGACTCTGTCTCAAAAAATCAAAACAAAAAAATGGAAAAATGATACGTGAACAGAGAGCTCAAAAGGCTCAGTACTAGCTGCAGGCTTCTGCTTTTGTATTCTAGGACATCTTTTACCTAGCACTACCCACTGGATGACGTCAACAGACACATTCCCTATCCCAGCCTGGAGGGCTGAAGCCTGAGGTCAAGCACAGGCTCACAGGCTTTTCTGAGGCTGTGAGGGAAGGTGGGGCTCTGTGTTCCTCCTAGGCTTGTAGATAAAGCAAGTGGTCATCTTTCCATGGCTCTTCACATGATCCCTCCTCTCTGCCTGCTAGCCTCTGAGACCAACTTTGGATCATAGCTGCCTTGAGATCATCTTAGCTTAATAACATCTAGAAAGACCTTATCTCCAGACAAGGATTAGTTTAGTGTAAATTTAAAACTTTATCATATGGGACTTGGGGAAGATAATCCAACCCATGAGTATATGCACAGGAAACATAGCTCCTTAAGGGAAAGATGAAGGCAGTTCCTTCACAGAGTTGGTCTGTGCATCCAGACTTCTGTGGCAGAAAGAGGAGCTGACTGCTTCTGGAGTGCTTCCCAGAGCATAGTAACACTCACATGTGCAATCTTGTTACAGTTGAAGCATCCATAGCTACCACCCACATCTAGACATCATCCTAGCTACTCCTTAGCTCATCCGCATTCTAAACTGAAGTGAAGAAATCCCTTCTCTAGGAAGTTTGGGCTTGTACTGAGAATGAAGACATGGCTAGGAACCGCTGGGAGCAAAATGCATCAAAAGTGGACTCCCACCAAGAAGACTCTCCATGCACTAGAATATCTTCCTCACCTCCCTTCAGCATTGATGCAGCAGCCTTCCTTCCTTTCCACTCATTTCCAATATGTAGATTTTCTGTTTTTCCTCGAGCTTCTCAGATCTGGTCAGATCCGGTCTCATTCTTCCCATCATCTCCCTTTGCAGTACCCGGTTTACCCACGGGAGTTTAAAGATGCCATTCTGTTCACTAGGCACAAATAAAACATCCTGGTAAGTTGAGTCATAGCCACAATACTCTTCCTCTCTCCACACAGCAGTGCTCTCTCAAGGCTGTACAGAGTACTGTGTATTAGCTCACGGCTTCAGTAGGCTGAGTACAGGGGACAGCAACCCAGTAGGACCATGCTAAACTTTAAGGCCGAGTATAAAGATGACCCCCAGGTAGACAAGCACAATGTCCCACAGTGACAGCAGCAAATGAGACCTCAAATGACCCCGAGAACTCCTAGTCCTTTAGTGTCTGCCTAGAGTTATTTATTTATTTTTTTTTTTGTTAAACATCACCAGAGATATACCATTTGTAACTCATAGGGCTCAAACTACGAGGTGCAGTATGTCTGGAAATCTGTGATGTTGACTCTGGGTTTGGTACCAGAGAGATCAGACTTGAGCATCGAACCAATGATGCCTTACAAGGGGCTGGAAGCAGTACAGGCAGGCCAGCCTGTGCTCACCATAGCCATTCTTCGCTTCCGGATGTCTTCAGCTCCAAGTCCCTTCCGAGAATCAAGGAAGTTATGGCTCCACGCAGAAGTCTCCCAAGCGAAGAGGCTTAGTTGCACTGTTATGTCATTGGCTGCCAGTGCTTTTTGTGCACAGAACCCCCACAAGATAAAACACCTGAATGCAACATTTAAAAATAGACATTGCTCCACAATTCAATTTTTAATTATTTCTTTTAATTTTTGAGATTGCAATAATTATATCACTTTCCCCTTTCCTCTCCTCCCTCCAAGTCATATGACTGCTTCAAGTTCTCTCTCAAAAGCAAGGCCTTAATTGTTGCTACACACACACACACATATATGTGTATATCTATATATCTATACATATATATTCCTAATACATATATTCCTAAATACATGAATGCAACCTGGTTAGCCTGTATAATATTACTTGCATGTACGTTTTCATGGCTAATATTTGGTATTGGAAAACCACTTGTCGTGCTCTTCCCTGGAGAAGATTATTCCTCCCACTCTCGGCATTCCTTTGTTACCTGTAGTTCTTTGAAACACAAGGGAATACAACTAATGCTCCATAAACACAAGAGTGCTGGAGACTGAGCCCTGGACCACGTGGAGGCCAAGCATATGCTGTCCCGCCCGGTGGCACCTCAGCCCTCCCAGCCTGCAGTCCTACCCCTTCAAACTGTGGTGAACTGTAGTTTAAATGTTGACATTGTGAGGATCAATGACTGACATCCTATACTCTTCCTGGGATAAACCCATGACCTCTGTCCCACAGTTGAATCGCTCACCTATGCCCCAGTACGCAGCCCTAAATAAGATCTGTGGGTCACCAAAAACTGAATTTATTTGTTAATTAATTAAAATAAAGAAAAGGAATAGAAAAACCTGGCAATTGGAGGTGGTGCATTGGAAAGAGGATCACTGAGAGGTAAGGAGGTGAAGATCACGGGCCAAGGTGCATCATTTGCATGTTTGAGATGTAATAATGAAACTCATTAGAAACATAATTAATAAATCAAATTACTTTCAAAGGGAAGTAAACTCCCTGTGTAATTCAAGTCTGTTAGGGGTCACCCTACTAAACTATCTAAACTAAAAGTGTGTATGTAAATTCAAATTATTTTTCATACTTTACATAATACAAGGCTCTAAAGATTAAATACTATAAACGATATTAGTATGTAATTGAAACTATGAAACATACTTAATGCTTCATAAACTTTAAGGATAACAAGGTAAAACTTTATTATACATACTTAATGCTCCATAAATTTTAAAGATAATGAGGTAAATTTTTATTTGAAATGCAGTTTTGAATGAATTAGCGCCTTAGAATTTTCTCCTATCAGATTTGTCCTATCAAACCAGGGTTGCAGTTTGACTAGCGTTCAATTTTTAAATAACATATAATAAAACACAGCATACCCTTTTCAAGATGAATTGAGGGCTGCCTGCATCTGGGAGTATTTTGTGACTAAACTAGAGAATGTGCTATCAATTCTGAAAGAATAGCACAAGAAATATCCAACAACAATGACACAAAATTCAGATATAGTTTAGCCCATGTGTCTAATTGTAATAAGCCTTGAAACTTTGCTGTTCCACACAGTGCTATATGATACGAGTCATAGCAGTTTGTCATACAAACATTCCTGTGTTCATGTGTGAGAACCATGAGCTGAAATCTTCCCCCAAGATGTCATGCCTGTATGCATGATTCTGCAAGCTTGTCTGCTAATGAGAACTTTGTAATTATGGGGCCCCGGGGTGCCATCAATCCAGGGTCGAATTGTCTCCGGCTGTTGTTTGTGTCCTCCTCAGAGTCATTGATTGACCATACCTGTTTGGACTACCAGGTACATTTTGTAATACATTAGTCGGCAGACCTCTCCCGTGACCCAGGGCCAGAGCTAAGAATACCACCATGCAACAACTAAAGCCAACAACAGAGATCTCCTTACCTTGCTGTGGTCTGCTGTGGTGGTTTGAACTTGGCCCCGAGTTCGTGGTGCTGGGTGCGGAGGGGATTCTTGGAGGAAGCGTATCTCTGGAGTGAGCTATGAGAGCTCATAGTCTTACCCCCTCCAGATTGCTCTCTTTCTCCAGCCCCTTGCCCGAAGCTCATGTACTATATTGTAGCGCATAGAGTGCAGACAGGGGCACAGTGCACTGCAACTCAGAGTACAAGCTCCTATGGAGCCATCAGATTGACCTGCTGCCATCATGTTTCAGGGGGCACCTGCTAAACTCGTGTGAGGTTGGGAGCTTTGGCCTGTGTACTTCTGGACTCGGCTGGTGGTCTCAGCACCAGGGAGCTGGTGGCCTCAGCATCAAGGAGCTGGTATCAGGTGATTATTGGAGATCAGTGGGTGGCCTGTCATGGAGACTCTGTCTCAAAATCAAGGTAGACAGAGCCTGAGGAACAACAGAGGTTGCCCTTTGACCTCCAAAAGCACAGTTACACATAGGCATGAGCACACATACACACACATGAATAGGCACATACATGCACACGCACATACAAGAACATACACACACAGTAAGAGTACATGTGTGCCGAAGTTGCAATACGGCTGGGTAATCTAGACTGCATCCTGTGTGTTATTTCAGAATAGGATTTGGAAAAGGGGTAAAATACAGAGTGTTATCACCTACAGTCTCTACACTAATGTCTCCATCAGTTTCATTTTGAAAAGCTCAAACCGTAAAGCACTTGGAGGCTTCTAACCAGCTGAACGAGGAGACTGGTGGTGAATTGGCTCACTCTGGACCATGGCAGAGAAGAAACCATTCCGTCCGTGTGGAGGACTCCCTAATGAACAAAGAATAAAGCCACCGCGAGAGACCGCCGGGTTGACAGACCCGTTCTCCATTTTGCCTGAGCCTGTATCAGTGGCCCCCAACATCGTTTTGCCTGCCATGTTTTTTTGCGGTAATTTGGTAACAGCGGTGGGTAATCTTTCTTTATTATTTCTAACTGTTCTTTGTGTGACTACCTCATCTCAAGGTTCAGAATGTATGACTGAAAAACCTCAAGGGATGGCTAAGCGCCTCTGCGGCGGTGGGCAGTTAATATACCCCGACCGTTAATGTCAGAATGCATTCCATAATCAAGGAATATTTTTAAGTTCCATTTAAGGCTGACATTTTATGAGTCTCATGACTAGGAAGTGTGCTTTTGGCAAAATTAAGTTCATCAAATTGCTCAAATGTGTCCAGATCTTGTAATTTCTCTATGCGTGTTATTGAGTACTGAAAGACAGCAGGCGGTTGCCCAGGAGGGGCAGGGGATGATGATGTGTTTGGGGAGCATTTGTAATTACGCACATCTATGGGTGGTTTTAATTGATGGGTATTTAGTGCTCCTATTTAGGGAACCCACCTGACCGGCAGCGTGTACTCAGACTGTAGCTGCAGGTGAGCTAGTGTCTGCTTCAGCTGCTCAAAGGCCCCCATGCCCTACTCTGTCTATCACCTTACCACCGTATGGCTTGAATTATCCTCGAGTCTTGGCTCTCCAGTTCCCAGGGAGGGGGTCAGGAAGTATCCCTGCAGACACCCCACACGACCAGGGCTGTGCTCACCTGCAGACACCCCACACGACCAGGGCTGTGCTCAACTGCAGACACCCCACACGACCAGGGCTTTGCTCATCCTGACACTTCCTGGGCCCATCAGCACAGCCCTGTCTTTGGTGTTGTGCATAGGTGTGTCTCAGAGCCACCCCTCCACTTGCTCAGTCTCACTTCCTTGAACATCACTACGAAGCTGGGCTGTATCCTAAGCCATCTAGCCCCATCGCCACCCCCAGACCTGTGGTTCTCTGGGAACCCTGGCTATGGACTTTCTATTTCCACAAGACACATAGGCTTGAGAGATGTCAGCTCCCTCTTTTTACGTGGTTTTCCACACAGTTTCTCTGTTTCCTTTCCTTTATTTCTCTCTTCCAATGTAGATTTTCCCCCTCAATTCATCCTTACTGCTTGAAGAAGAAATCTGGTAAGAGAAGGTGGTGTCTGGATGGTTAGGGTAGACTTCCATACCCCATCACCTTGCTGGGCCTTTCTGGGTAGGTGTCTCAAGGAACAAGGACATCGAAATTTTAGAATAGAACAATCAGGAACTTTAATGAAATTCATTTTGCCATGCACATAATGTTAGCGTGGAGCTCAGAAAATCTGCAGGAGGTAAACAGATCACAACAGTTCCCTGAACTCAAATGAATTCTTGTATGATTAAAGAGACCAGAATATCAGGGACCATAAGCAACCATACCCAGGACAGCTGCCTAGCAACCTGTAAAATGACCAACTGCTAAAATCTGTGGTGACAAGAAACAGACCAGGTAACACACAGCTCTCTAGCCACAGATAATTGTGAAAATAAGCCACTAAAAATTCTCAGAAATTGGTCCAAATGAACATGGCAGGTAGAGATCCATGTATTCAGGAGAACATAGAAATATCAGTAAGACCACACGATTACATACTCTATACGAGGATCACGTGTTCATGTGTACTGGGAAACAACAAGCTTCTCAGGAACTGGAGAGAGAATGCTGGATTGTGGAAGAGTCTTGTCCATCTTTCTTAAATTGGTAACATAATTCAGAATCCAGATGGCACATGAACCTTCGCTGATAAAGTTGCTTGCTCTCCAAGGATATCTAAAGCATTTCGTATTGTCAGGATTCCCCCCAAACACAAGGAAGTAGAAAGTTTTGTGGGGAATGAAATGAGAATACAATGTGGCAACACTCATGAAATAACTTACTGTTCAAGGGACGCTCAGTTGTCCATGCCTATGTCTCAAGAAGAAAGGAGTCAGAGCAAACAGGCAGGCTCCGCTCCTGCCGTGCAAAATAAAGATGATCAAAGTACACCCCAAAACAAGTAGAAGTAAGGGTCTAAGGCAGGTGGGAGCAGGAGCAGGTAAAATAGGTGGTGTGGGAAATGACAGACAAACTCAGTGAGTCCAAGGATCAATAACACAGGAGAGAATTGAGCCAGAATCACCGTCACCAGGAAACCTGAGCAGACTCAAACATAGGTAGAGTAACACAAATAATAAAAACCCAAAGATAGATACTGAGTTTCAGCCTGAAGGTTAGAAAAGCAAAACAGCCAGCCACTGGCTCTTACCTCCACCTCTGATAGAAATGGTGATCCTGCCTCTGGGAATTCTCAGAATGAGACTGACTTGAGACGTGTCTCCTCCTGTCTTATATCCCTCTCCAGTGCTGGGATAAAAGGCATGCACCACAACTGCCCAGTTTCTATGGTGAACTAGTGTGGCTACTGGGATTTAAGGTGTGTGTGATCACTGCCTGGTCTGTATGGCTGACCAGTGGGGCTGTCTTACTCTCTGATCTTCAGGCAAGTTTTATTTATTAAAATAAAACTGAAGTATTAATATAGTATACCAAGTGGAAGACGATGTTACTGACCTAACACAATCTGGAAGACTGTGAGTGAGTGAATTAGAACTAAGTGTGAGGAAGGAATTAGTGCCCACAGCTCACTGAGTCCCCAGACTGGATCCACACCTATCAAACTGTGTCAACTTTCCCTTAAGCCAGTAAATAATTTTCATTTTACTCGAAATGCAAATCCTGGGTAAACTGCTTTTATATGTGAACACATTTAAAGAGAATTTTGAAGTCCTACATCAAGGACTCACTATCCAAAGTCCATGCCATACACATGACCGGAGGGGGCAGCTGCCCTATCTAGAAGCTTCTCTGTGAAACACTCCGAGTTCAAACACCCGAGAGTTACGTGATCTTTTCAGCATTGCAACTGTGCCTAGTTGGACTTTCTTACCATGTTTAGGAATCTGAACATCTTGGTCTGAACGCTAACTCCAGATCAGTGCGTCTCTCAAACCTCAACAGAGAAGTCTCTCTTTGAAGCTGATGGCAATTGCCACAGAGCCCGCAGCTGGTCAGTACACAGAGAGGAAGAGATTTCAGAATGCCCCGTCTTGCGTGGGGCAGCTGCATCACATTGCTCCCTTCCAGGCTCAGAGACCTAAATGAAAGAGAGATAGGAAGACTAAAAACCAGAGAGAGTGGATGATCTCAAGGAAAGAGTGTTTTCTGGACACAGCAAGGCAGATGCCCATACAAACTAATAGAGACTGTAATTGTGACAGTATCTGTAAGACTTCTTCAGGCACAAGCCAGATGAAATCCCAGCACAGACAATGGGTGTTTGGCACAAAGTCCTGCCCTGAGCTGAGGAGCTACTGGCATTTAACAAGCTGCTGCTAGAGGAACGGTCATTTTTTCATGACATGGCATTGGGTGTATTGGCCACACTCCAAGATAAGCCCGACACTTGAGAGTAGTAGGAAAATACAAACTGAACTTGGTGGGAAGAAGGGAGAGATGAGAGAGAGAGAGAGAGAGAGAGAGAGAGAGAGACAAAAGGAACATGAAGCTGTGGGAGGAGTGAGGTGATGGAGGTTCTAGATATCCAGGAATAGATGAATATGATCAAATATACTGTATGGAAGTCTCAAAGAATTACTAAAAGTATTATTTTTTTTTTAAATAAAATTTTAGTGTCTCTAAATAGCAAAGCCTTACAGGCTCTAGTAAATTTATAAGCAAGTTGCAGGCTAACGTTACACTTTTAACTAAAATTATACAAGAGTTGCAGTAATTAAAATCCATGCAGCACCCCACAGCCACTTAAGACAGATTGACGGAGATAAGTGCTTGCCTTTCCCTTTTGATTACAAACAGCATATATTTATAGGTTAAAGTCTAAAATTTAAACTGGAAGCAAAAATTGTGTGTTTCGAGGTATTGACTCGATCTGTGCCATCGGAGACCAATCCACAATAGCCAGACTGTCTGTTTCCAGTGAGTCAGCTTGCTAAGTATTTAGCAACCAAAGTAGAAGAATAAATGACCCGGGAGAGGGAGAACAGTTGGCCATGCAGCTATAATTGAGGGCACAATGGCTCTACTCTTGAGTTGTTCATCTTCTCCCTCCCTGTCAGAGTTAGGGGATGGTTTGGAGGACACTTGGCATAAACATGGTTGGGTCTGAAATACAAGAGGGCAGTTCCACTGGGAGAGGTAGCTTCTCAGTGAGCTCAAACGCTACAGGACAACTTACCACTGTAATATATATTGAAAATGAAATTTGAAATTTATGCCCCAGCAATGCTGAAACAGGCATGGGCGGGCTGTATGTGGCGGTTCTGTTGAACTTGTCCATATTGGGTTTCATGGTAAAGTTGATGAGGACAACTGACCAGGTCTCTTCCTCAAGATAGCACCAGACCTCGTTACAGATGGTTGTGAACCACCATGTGGTTGCTGGGAATTGAACTCAGGACCTTTGGAACAGCAGGCAGTGCTCTTAACCACTGAGCCATCTCTCCAGCCCCTATAATATATATTGAATGGTTTTAATAAAATTTCCATCCCAGTGTCATGCCTTTAAAGAGCCTGTGTTAATAAAGCATCATGAAGATCTCTTCTGAGTTCGTTAGATATTACAATGATGTTATAAAGGGATGTTGGCATTTGCAGTTGGAAGATGTGGTTTGGATTCATGTTCAATCACTTTCTGGTTGCATGAATCCAATCACTCTCCTTAACATACAATGCATAGATAACCAACAATTTGCCCCCGATTTGGCAGTTAAACAAACTGATGTTGGAAAAATTACAGGCTTAGATAGACACACACTAAGCCAGAGCTGCTAGCAGGTAGTTATTATCACAACCTGGAGTGGATGCCAGTCACCAGACTCATTAGAGGTCTGAACTCAGCAGGTGTTCCAACACGGAAGTTCAGTGAACCTGGAAGCTGAGCTGAGGGTTTGAGCAGCTGGGCTTTAACACAGGAAAAGAGAACTGACATCCTGTATCCACTCAAGATGTATAGTTCCTTTGCCTCTGACTATAGATATTAGTAAACTGAGTTTGAGGGCAATAACATCCAGGTCATCTGCAAAATATCTCTTCATTCCAACGATCAAGAGCAAGGTTTGCACAACCTGCATGTGATGGCGAAATGAATTGCTCGTGAACGTAGGAATACATCATGAACATAGGAATATGCACTGGCTATAATCTATTCTGCAAAACAGATGATGTCATCTTGGAAATACAGAGTCTCTCTGCAGAAAGGGAAAATGTGCATTGCTGGAGGGACGTATAACTTGCTGCTATGATAAGCTTAGCAAGTCTAACGGGCCCCAGTGAATTCCGCTGTAAGGAAGCGATTGCATAGAACAAGGGGGGCATCATGCCATTCTGACGAGAGATGGCTCCCAGAGGCGTCCACTTCTGAATCTCCTGTGCCCTTGATGTAATGAGTAAATCGTTATGGGTGCAGATGGAGAGCCATCAAGACGTTGCAGTCTCTCAGAGGTGACCATATGGCTCTCACTCACCTCTTAATATTTAATGATGGTCTTTGGGCATGCTCCAACTATTTAAAGAGATTAAATTTAAAAAAAATCATTTTCACATCAGTTAAGAGTGTGCTCATTAAAATGTATTCTACCACAGCAATATTGTAACTTATTTTAAATTAGAAGAATTGTTTCAACTTAAATTATTTACTAAATATTTTGGTCAAAGACCAATTACCCTTGGTATGTGTTTTCTTTTCCAGGAAGATATAATTAGTCTCCAAGATTCTTCCCAGGTCTTAATTACATGAGTCAATGACAGGCTGCTAATACCAAGTCATAGCCAATTGGCAACATGGGGAAAGCCTGAGGGAACAAACCATGACCTTTCCGACAAAAATAAAAACAACAATGCCTGGGTCCCCATCAATGCCATCCTGTCACAAACTCTAAGGTGTAAGACTGCACCAAATAGAACTTCCCTGGAGAGCCGGGGGCTGCACCTGCCTCTGTTTCTTCAGCGAGCAAACTTTTTAAGATCCATGGAGTTCTTAAGAGTTTCTTAGAAATAGAAATCTTCTCAGAGCTTTTCTTGGCCCTTCAGTCACAGTTGTGCCAGCGGATGAGTCTTTTAAAGTCTTACCCTGGTCTCCTGGAATCACCTGTGCTTTCAGCGGTCAGTTGTCATCATTCAGTGTTCATGTATGAAAGTTTGTCATTCTTGGCACTGGTGTAGGCGTGGAGACTCAGACGTGAATCACGCAATTCCTGCTCCAAGCTGTATGTGACCTGGTGTGGTTGCAGATGGCTGGCAGTGCATTTATAAAACGCCATAATGCTCTAACACACAGAAACTCAGAGAAAGGGAGGAAAGGGGGAAAAGGGATTGGAGGATCAGTGCGTGTGGGTGAGGGAAGACAGTGGAGGTTGGCCTGAGTCTCTGTGCCCAGTAGTTATAGTCTGAGGATGAGTCTCCCAGGGAGCTCTTCTGGCTGAGGCAGGGGTGGGTGGGTCTCAGAGCCATGCAGGACAAGGCTCCGATATGTTCACGGTAGCACAGCAAAAATACGAGGTACAAGAATGTGGAATGCAGAAGGGCATGCTTAGTAAATGCATGAAAATAAATAAATAAAATGGAAGACCTTGTCTATGAACCTGGAAGTGAATTCAAGGCCAGTTTTGACAAATTAATAAAATCCTGTCTAAAAACAAATTTTGAAGAAAAAGGTTGGGGAGAGGGGAAGAAAGGAAGGAGCGAGCCAGCCATGCTAGTGCAGTGGTAGAATGCTTGCTTAACATAAACAAGTTGGAGTCAAGCTTCAGCAGAGAAAAATTCATCAGGTATCCCAAATATTGAATATTAATTGGATACATATTATAGTTATGTTTCACATGGGGAATTTTTAATCATAAAATTACATCTTTTAAAGCAAAAGATAAATTTGTTATCCAAGAGCATAAAACCCAAGAAGTGAGAAGAGGTGCTGAGATTTTGAACAATGCTGTTGACATTAGATGGGGAGAGATGTCATGACAGGATGTCACAACATGGGATGTCATGACACAGGAGCGGGAAGGTGGAGGGTGAAAGTCACCTCGGAGCTGGAGCAATGAAGGTGTGGCTCTGCCTTCCTGGCTATGCGATTGAATCAGGAGCTCCCAGGATCAGATATAGCCTATCTCTGTACCAGAGCTGAGGTGACTGCACCTTTAGATGTGAAACACGGAGGGTTACATGGTAGAAAGTCCTTGCACCCGTGGAGAGGTTCCCGCTTCAGTCTCAGTTGCCCATGGAGGAGGGAAGTCAACCAACCAGTGATGAAAGTAGATTAATTTGGGGATACTGTAGGGCTAAACCAAACCTATGTTTTCCCCTTGGACACAGACAAATATGAAGTTTTTATGTAGGGACCATATGCTGCACTGATTCTGTGGATAGAGACTGCTGTACAAGCTTGGTGGCTCAAGTTCAAGTCTTAGAATCCACATAGAGGAGGTGTAAAGATGGCTCCATGGGTGAGCTCACCTGCTGCTCTCCTGGTATACCTGGCTCCAATGCACAGCAGCCCACATCTGCCTGTAACTCCAGTTCCTGGGAATCCAGTGCCTTTTTCTGGTCCCTCCAGTGATAGACCGTCTCCATTAAGACTCTGCATCCAGAAGACTCCATAACCTCCTCTGTAAGTTCAGGCATTTGAATGTTGGGTCCCCTGTTAGTGATGCCGCTTGGGGGGTGGGGGGGTGGGCTTAGGAGGTGCGGCCTTGCTTGAGAAAGTATGTTCCTAGGGGCAGGCTTTGAGAATCCAGGCCTCTGTCACTTCCAGTTGACTCTCTGTGCTGGCCAATCAGGACGCCATCTCACAGCATCATGCTCCAGCTGCCACGCCTGCTGCTTGCCGCAAGACTCTCTGTGATAAGCGCTCCTCCCTCTGGAATGGTAGTCCAGAACACACTTTCTCCTAAGTTGCCTTCTGTCATCTCTTAAGTTGTTTTTTTTTTTATCACAGCAGGCAAAAATGAGCTGATATACTCCCCAGACAGTGCCACCAACAGAGAAACACAGCCATCAGGAAGACAGGTGTACAGGGGAGACACACTAGGCATTCAGAGTGCAAGGAGGTGTGTGCAAACGTGGAGCGCCATTGCCTCTTCCACCCTCCCAGAAGCACAGTCATCAGGAAGACAGGTGCACAGGGAAGACACGCTAGCTGTTGAGAGTGCAAAGAGGTGTGTGCATACGTGGAGCGCCATTGCCTCTTCCACCCTCCCAGAAACACAACCATCAGGAAGACAGGTGCACAGGGGAGACACACTATTGCCTCTTCCATCCTCTCTCATACAGTTCTCTCCACATCAGCCAGATTGCCTGGAATGGTTTCCTCTTTGGAATGCCAGCTGAGTGTGAACACTAACCACCTCTACAAACACCTTCGCAGCAATGCCCAGACAACTGTTCAGTAACTGGAAAATACAGATCAGCCAAGCTGGCAGATAGAAGTGACCATCACAGGCCCCGATTTCAAAATCATTATCAGCTGCTCCTCGGCAGTTTGGGGTGTGCTGGGAGCGATTATCCCCAAAGGCTGTGAAGGGATAATGGAGAGACAGTCCTCAGAACCGAGTGTGTGAGCTGCCCCTCCCACTTCTTAGCTGCTCCCTCTGTAAACTCAGGCCCTGTCTGAAAACTGTTTTGAGAAGACAGATGCTCACTACAAAGATGGCCTTGGTATCTGGGACAAACACACAAGTGAAGAAGAATCTTTACATTAATTCTTTCATGCTGGCCTTAATTTAATTTAATTCTACAAGCACTTGTTCTTAAGGTTGCTTCTGTGCTACTATTCAGCCTTCATACCAGAAAACTGCTTTTTTTTAACTTCCTTTTTTTATTATATCATAGGCTGAGCAATGCTCTCGCACATGGGCGACATGCAGGTGGTAAGTTGGATCTTCATCCACAGACCAGCATTCCACACCAATGGAAACCATGAGCTGTTGTGCCTCTGTATCAGTAGGGCCAGCAAGTCCACCTCTGAGGGCGGGCCTAGCCATCGTCTCCACCATGACTTTAATGGCAGAAGGGAAGTCGCTGGACTCCAGCAGAGTCATCGCCACCCACCTAACACCTTACAGCCCTCCCTTCTCATCAGCCCCTGGTCCCACACACCCAGTCTGTTGCTAATCTTTCTCTGTCCCGCCAGTCAGCTCCCAAATAAATGAAGCGGAGACTTCTTACTAATTATGAAAGCTTGGCCAATAGCTTAGGCTTGTTTCTAACTAGCTCTTATAACTTCAACTAACCCATTTTTATTCACTTACTTGTGGCCACATGACCGGTGGATTTTTCCCTCTTTTCTTGCATGTCTGTTCCCTCTGCATCTGTGGGCGACTCCTCACGATTCTGCCCTTCTTCTTCCCAGCTTTTCTCTCTGCCCTGAAAATCCTGTCTAGCTATTTATCTGTTAGCTTTTTATTAAACCAATCACAACAAACAAAAATATCATCACACAGTGTAAAGGGGTATTCCACAGCGCACATCTGAAGTGATCTAAGCACAGATCCGCCGTGCTCACAGCCCCAGACCCAAGTGTCACAGCACACACACGTGTCCCTGGATGGGAGCACACAGAGCCATGGGAAGAACTTCCCTCTCTTCTGGAAACGATAGGAGTAGGAACAGCAGATAGAAGTCAGAAACAGCCCCTATTGGCCTCAGAGTCCTTCTCTGGGGAGAAGGTTCACCTACATTTAAAAGATTGTCCTGATTTACTGCTCACCTATTGGTTGTAATGAAATCGACCCCTTACCTCCACACTGTACCCAGGAATTCCTCCCACCCCTGTGCTGGATGGGAGCTCCACACCACACTGGAACATGACACTCTGTCTGGTTTGTCATTTTAAAATCTCACATTTGCATGGGAACTTTGTGGAGGAGGAAGAGAAAGGAGCATAGGAGTCAGAGTGGTCAAGGTCACAGGAAGGCTCACACCATCAGCTAACCTGGGATGGTAGGGGCTCACAGAGACTGAAGGGACAACCAGGGAGCCTTCATGGGACTGACTTGGCACTCTGCATGTATGTTACAGTTGTGTGGCAGGGGCTACACTGTCTCTGACTCTTTTACTGGCATTTAGGACCCTACTCCTTAGCCTGGGTCTCCTTGCCCAGTGTTAATACATGGGGATCTGCTTAGTCTTACTGCAGCTTGATATAGCATGTTTTATTAATACTCATGGGAGACCTGACCTTTCCTGGGTGGAGACAGAAGAGGAGGGATTGGGGGTGGAGGAGGAAGGGACGGGAGGGGAGGAGAGAGTGGGGGAGTCTATGGCCAGGATGAAAAATAAATAGATAAATAATAATAATAACCAGTCACATAGAGTCAGTGCTCATCTTGAACCTTCTAGCACTTGGTGGGGAAAGCCTACCAATGGCATCGTTAAATGACTGGTTTCAATAAATAGTAGCGGGGAAACATGAATAACATGTCTGAGTTGAACTTTTGCAGAAGGCCTGTGTAAATTATCTGCCTAGACTCCGCGGATCTACTTTTTCATGGATACATCAGAACCTCAGAACCTCCCGTTGCTCTGAGTTTCCTACTGTGACCTATGGAGTAAGAGCTTGGCACTGAGCTCCAGTTCTGCTGCCCAATTAGCATCCTCACAGAGTACCGCGATGGCTCCAAACACCCTCCTCACAGAATGGGCATCACCAGCAATGAGGTTTGCTGGGCAGGCGGGCCAGCTCCATGTTCATCTGATGGGTACCTCAGGAAGATTCTGGAGTCCTAGAATGGTGCCCATCAGCAGAAGGCCCCAGGAAAGCCATTAGAAATTAGAAAGAGCATTGAACGAGAGAGACAGCAGTAGTTAAGAGCATTTGTTTCACAGAACGGGGGCATCAGGGGAGGGTAGAGTTCGGACACAAGACCTAGGTCACAGGCCAGATGTCCCTGCAAATGCCTGCAACCCCAGATCCTATGGTGTATGGGGAGAAGGATTGCTAGGACTTGTCCCAGGTTCAGAGAGAGACCCCAGAGCCTACAGTGTATAGGGAGAAGGATCGCTGGGACCTGTCCCGGCTTCAGAGAAAGACCTTACCTCCAAGGCATACATGGGGAGTGGTGGAAGAAGACGCTGAAGCATCTTCTTGTCCAGGCGTGTAACCTGTGCATGTATGTGTGCACACACACACACCTGTTCACTAACAGCGTCATGAAAATGAGTTTCAAGAAAGTACCTTGAGAGCTCACTCTGTAAACAATGCCACATTCAAAAAAGAAAGAAAGGAAGAAAGGAGGGAGAGAGGGAAGGAAAGAAAGAAGGAAGGAAGGAAGGAAGGAAGAAGGGAAGGAGGGAGGGAGGAAGGAAGGAAAGAAAGAAAGAGAAAAGAGAAAGAAGGAAGGAAAGAAGGGAAGGAGGGAGGAAGAAAGGAAGGGAAGGGGATGGAGGGAGGAAGGAAGGAAGGGAAGGGGATGGAGGGAGGAAGGAAGGAAAGGAAGGGAAGAAAGGAAGGAAAGAAAGAAGAAAGGGAAGGATGGAGGAAGGGAGGGAGGAAAGAAGGAAAGAAGGAAGGAAATCACAGTTATTCTAGGAAGAAAATGTTTCTAAGATATGCAGGAAATTCTCTAATGAAATCCCTGTACACTCCCAATGTAGCTGCTACTCTGTTGTAGTCTGACTGCACACAAGCAACCTGTGGCATCCTCCCTGTGGTCCAACATGGCTGTACCATGTCCAGCTGCACTGTAAATAGAAAGTAACCCTCACTCTGGCATATCAGTCTCCTCGAGGTAAACTGAGTCTCTCCAGGACCTGCTCCCTAGGCTATCAAGGTTCCAAAGCCTCCTACTGTGGCCACGGGGCTCCTTACATAGCTCCTCCCAGGCTTTTTTTCTCGGCCTCCTTTCTGCCTGGCATCCTGCCTGCTCAGCTGCTGGGAAGGTCTCCTAGAATTTGACACCATCGACTTCCCTCATCCCAGAAGCAAATGGGGACCAGATCTCCAGCACACACAGGGCTGCTTTCCCTTTAATCAAGTTCCTTTGCAGTTACAGGAACGTCTTGACAGTTTGAAAGCAAACTACCAAACCAGAAAGCGGTCTGGGATTAATGGCAAATAAAGTTGTGTCAGCTTAGGAAGAGGTGGTGATTGATGAACAAGAACTCCTCAAAGAGCACAGGCTCAATGTCCCTCCTAAAAGGGGTCCTCGTGGCACACACGCACAGGGACAGAGATCGCCTGGATCATTAGAGAGGACCTGCTGTTGAATTTGACTCAGTTGCAGTTTTTCTTTGCTGCAGTCTGATCAGGGCCCTGCTGATTCTACATGAGTCATGGTGTTGGTGCTGTTTCCTGTTGAATGTCAGTGGAGCAGCCCTGGCAATGATACCACCGGACGAGGGTGCAGCACCAAGTCACGGATGGCAAAGGGTGACAGAAGCTTCTCTGTGGGGAAAGGACGCCTAAGAAAGAGAAGACTGGCATGTGTCAAAGCTGGTACGTGTGGGCTATGGGTAAGGATGTGTCGTCCTGAATTCTCAAAGTAGTCTCTGTGAGTGGTGTGGCTGAGAGAAAGGCTGTGCAGTGCCTGTGTGTGTGTGTGTGTGTGTATGTATGTGTGTGTGGTGTGAGTGTGTGAGTGTGTGGTGTGTGTGAGCGTATGTGTGTGAGTGTGTGTGCATGCATGTGTGTGTGAGTGTAGTGTGTGTGAGAGAGTGTGTGTGAGTGTGTAAGAGTGTGTGTGAGTGTGTGTGTGGTATGTGTGAAAGTGTGTGTTTGTGGTGTGTGTGAGTGTGGTGTGTGTGGTATGTATATGTGAGTGTATGTGTGTGTGTATGTGTGGTCTGCAGTGAAGGCTGTGTGTGCAGATGACCCATGTGTGGAGGTCTAAGGCCAATCTCAGGGTTCTCAGAAATTGTCCAGCATTATATTTTACTGTTAATATTGGATCTCTCTTCAGGAAGGCCAAGCTGTCTAGCCAGCAAGCCACAGGGCTCTGACTTCCCCTGCTCCCCAGCATTTATGTGAATTTTGAGCATCTCACTCTGGTCTTCCTGCTTGTGAGGTTAAGTTCTTCACCTACTGGGTTATATTGCTCAGCTCTTGTCAAATTTTTTAATAAAATTAAAGTCAGCAACCCAAAAAGTAGTTTTTAAAATCAAACATTCTATGAAAATGCAATTGAAAGACGTAGCCATGTGATACTTAATGGTAGCATGAGAGTGTTATCTTTGTTTTTATCATGAAGGCATGTGTCTATAAGAACTGAAACTTCTTACGCAGGAGAAGCACTGCGGTTTGTGCCTGCCGTGACCCTGAACCTAGGAGAGGCAGCGTCTGCCAGCAGATGGTCTTCACAGTGTAAAGTCGCGTGTTCAGAACCAAGGACAAATGAAGTCCTGTGATGTAACACAGAGGAGCGAGCTCTGCCAGAAACACTCTGTTCATTGTACATTTGATTTTCAACTTATTTGTATTTGATGCATGTTCAGACATAGTTTGCTGTTTCCATACCCTTTACGACCCCTGCGTTCCTCAATGCAACCCATAGTTCAAGGATCTGTGCTGTAGGTGATGGATGCGCCCGGTCTTTAAGGACGCTGGTGTTTTTTACTCTGCAAGACTGCTTGGGCAACACATTGAACAAGTTTAGTTGGCAGAGAGGGGAGTGGCTGAGTGATCTCCACTGCTGTTCCAGAGAGTTCTGATGACCTGACCCCTCCCTTTCACTGGGGCAAGGAACAGATGCTGGCTTTTTAGCTGCCAAGGTGTCAAAGCATAGTTCAAAGTCTGCTTTACTAAAGCCCTGGGCTTATCTCACACTGTGAGTGCCTGAGAAAGTCACAGCGGCGCTGAACTTCTGTGGCCTTCCCCTGTTTGCTAATAGAACGAATAACAAAAGCTCTAAAAATGAAGACAGAATGCTGTGTGGACCAGATTGTCCCATGCTGAGCTGTACTGCATGAAGGCCTGATAACAGTAAGTGTCGCTCCAAACATCCACTCGTGTGCTAGAATGTCACAGCTTAAAATGACTGCAATTGACAACTATTCCAGGTCAACAATTTGTCCAAGACAGTGTCTTTTGAAACATTTTAGTCATTGACTTGGTGTAAAGCTGCCACATGGCTTAGCGTGTGGAGGTCAGAGGAAAACTTACAGGATTTGGTTCTTTCTTTCTAGGTGAGTCCTCAGGTCACCAGACTTGGCTGTAAGCACCTTTATCTGCTGAGCTTTCTTGCCAGCTCCTAAGACTGTGTTTTTAAGCAAGGTTGCTGGTTATGCTTTCTGGTCTCCATCATCATGAGGTAATCACTGGCTGTGATGCATGGGTTCCTGAGACTGGAAATAAAAGCATGGAGACAGTACTCTTGGGTCTCTTAGGTAGATCACTGGTTATAAAGTGTAGTCATAATGTAGACATAAACACAAGTCCTCTATGAGTGACTTTGTTGACTGTCACTTATCGCAGAGAAACTAGAACAAAGACTATAGTCTTTACATTTTGGTAAATTCATTGCTTATTCTATTACAAAAGGAGAAGTGATCTGGAGAAAACAGCTGAGGGACTGGGCATAGTGTCTGGTTGGTTTTGAAAGAGGATAAGGAGATGCAGAGATGATCAGGTTAGGCAGAGAACATCAACAAGAACGAAAGACATCTGTATGGCAATAGAAATCAGATGGACTAGGGATCTTCACACTGTGGAAAGATCTCAGGGTTTTCACATTGAGAGGCAAGCATGGGGTCTTCACACTGAAAGGATCTCAGGATTTTCACATTGAGAGGCAAGCATGGGGTCTTCTCACTGAGATGAGCTTGAGATCTTCACACTGTGAAATGAGCTCAGGGTCTTCACGTGGTGAGATGTGAACCCTGGGTCTTCACACCTTGAGGTGAGCTCAGGTCTTCATGTGAGGTGATCTTGAATTCTTGGCACTGCCTGGCTGGTGTGAGTTTGGGGTCCTGTTGGAACATCCTTATTTATCCTTCTTCCTTGGCTGAGAAAGATTCATGGTCCTCACAGACAGCACCAAGAGTGAACACTCAGAATCTACTTCCCATGGAATAAGATAGCAAACGTGGGACCCCTGCAGACCTATTTCTCTCCGGGGTACACCAATGGAAAATTGCAGGGTATGAGCTTATAAACATGCTTAATCCCATGTTCATTCCCATGGCAATCCATCTTTTCTTTCCTGGGGCCCTATAACTAGATGACCATGCCTGCTAACCATGGCTTCCTCAGAGTTACCTAAGACCCAGACTCCAGACAGTGACAGCAAAAAGCATCCTCCACATTCCAAGGTCAAACTTTTTCTTAGTTATCACACATGGCCACGAATCCACGAACAGGTAGAAGTTTCTAGAAGTGAACATGGCTACAAGAGCATTTTCCAAGTGAGGAAAACATTGACTATGACTATGAACACGGGGAAAGCCTGATGTCTCTGAGGTGATGTAGCTCTGGCCCTTTCTGGAAGCTCCCGGCTTCACTCAGGTGCCCCGATGCCCCTGCACCTACTGATGAGAGCCCTGCCCATGATACCAGGCACAACCGGCCCCTGCTGGTTCTCCGTCTGCCCATGTATGCACTGCATCTGCCTCTGCCCCAGGAGGAAAGCCACCTGGAATCACTTCCCCTTTCATGTTCTTCTCTGTTTCCTTTGCAGCTCTAGTGGCTTGAACTGCCTGGCGCTAATGTGTGGGGTTTGACTGACGTCTTGAATGAGCTGCTAAGGCAAGAGTTTATTTTAACAAAGACAGGATTGAGAGAGGTTAGTCCCTTGCTTCACTTCCTAGTGTCAAAAAAATTTGCTCTGTTTTGATACTTGCCTTTGTTCCCTCCATCGGGGAATTAAACCCTATGATAAACAGACACTGCAACTTGTTTCGGGAAGTGAGTGGTTGTGGCTATGATGGACGCCCCTGGCTTGCTCTAGGCTGCCATTCTGTAATTGCTGCCACCAGGCACAGTGTGATCCCACCTGCCTTCGGTTCTCTTTTTGGACAGTGTGGCCTCTTCAGAACCCTCGCGCTCACCTCTGAGCTGATTTGTAACAGCTCCCTAGCCATGTCCCCAGGCTAGCTATCTTGGCTCTAAATCCTCCACCGTGTAAAATCCAGTTGCTTAGGTAACACTTCACTCCCTGGGCTTGAGTTCTGTGATCCCCGCCCAACCTCTCTACAAGGTCTGAAGGAAGAATCACATCATTTGCTCCACGCCATATTCAGCTGTGCATCCTTTCTCCAGGAAGAGAGAAAGCAGAATTCATGCAAATACAAGGGGTTAACTCTCCCCGTCTCAAATGTAGACTCCCTTACAGTTGCCCAAACCCCGTCTTTTTTTTGTTTGTTTGTTTGGTATTTAACACATATTGTTTTCTCTCTACCCTTTGGAAGAAGACTTTCTGGTAGCAAAAAGGGACATTTTTTTCTGTTTTTGTGTGTGTGTGTGTGTGTGTGTGTGTGTGTGTGTTTTATTTTGGGGAAAAAGACATTTCTGGGTTGCTCAGTGAATACAGAAAAACTGTCTTTTCATCTAGTGTCCAAACTTTGAACTCTGACCTCAGGTCAGACAAACCAAGCCTCTGACTGACGTGCCCATGGATGAGTCCTTGTTTCCTATGACAACGGACTTGGGCCGAGCTGAGAAGAAAGTGGCTTAAAACACTCAATAGCGGGTCAACCTTCTTTGCAGCAACAAAATATATAGTTGGTTTGCAATTTTTGCTTTTTTCAGCTCTGTTATTGTAGCTGTCTCGCTGAACCTTTTAGGGGGACCTTTAGGGTTAGAGAAATAAGCAAACAAACAAAACAAAACGAAAATCTAACTTCACTGCTCCTGGATTGTCGCTCTTGAACAGACTGCTCCTTTGTTTTTGTTTTTTGTTTTTCAAGACAGGGTTTCTCTGTAGCTTTGAAGCCTGTCCTGGAACTAGCTCTTGAAGGCCAGGTTGGCCTCGAACTCACAGAGATCCGCCTGCCTCTGCCTCCCGAGTGCTGGGATTAAAGGCGTGCGCCACCACCGCCCGACTCTATTGTTTTTCTTTTTTTTTTTAGGTTGTTTCCTTGTTCTAGCCAAAGAGGCCATGCTTCTCTAAACACAGCAGAAAAGTATCAACTATAATTTAGGTGTAACACACAGGTTTGGGCTGAAGTAAATATTCTTACTCAGCTCATTAGCTAAGGCTGTATATATCTAAAATTTGCATGCATCTCTGAGTGTAACAGTGCACACACCTTTACATGAGAAGAAAAGAAATAAGACTCTGGTATTAATACATGGTGGCCCTCTCATCCATGTCGCATGCCCTGTTTAGTTTTAAAATGTCATGACTGATGGAACTCCCACCAAATACATCATTTTAGTGATATTTCATTTGTATTTTAATAAATAAAGCTTGCCCGAATTAGCACCCCCCATCCCCATTCTCGACTACATTTTCTATAGACTTCACATTGGAAACACTTAATAAAAAAAGAAACGTTAAATATGAATCTTTTCTATGGAATTCTATATATGTCATTTTTAATTCTTCCCTTTATCAATGGTGACAATAGTGGCCCCTTTTCTTCTGGTCCCGAATGCAGACTCTTTAGAGGGACAGGATGCAAGCATCCCTTCAACTCCCCTCCTCTGTTTTCACCCCGCTACTTCCTCTGGGGAGTTAAATATTTGACTCAGCGATTCTCACCTACTTCTGCTTCTCAGCCCAGGAATTGCACCCTTCTACAGGCTTTCTTTGTGAGTCACACTTCCCCTGCCTCCCCTCCTGCCTTCCCCTCCTGCCTCTCTTTTATGAAGGATTGAGTTGTGTTTAATCATCTAATCCTTTCAAAACACTGTGTTCCTCTCTCCACGATGGCAACTCCTGACAAGGCCAGGGAGATGAGAGAGCTGGAAGCCACATCAGAGGGGCTGCGAAATCTGTTGTGACAACAGAGCGGGGAGGCTAGGACTTGCTTCATTTAGGCCTGAGCGCACCTTTGTTATGTTTCTGAGAGAAAGAAAGACGGAAGAGGCCTTCAAGTGTTTAGCCTGTCCCCTCTGCCTGTCAATCACACTAGCTTGAGGGGAAAAAACCCGAAGATTAAGGGAGAGCAGGGGTGGAATCTAAAGGGAGAGATACAAATGAAAGAAACATTTGCATACCTCCAAGTATCAAAGCCTCCATCACACACCAGGATGACTGCAGCTGGGAGAGGAAGGAATATGACTGAAGCTAACTCACCTGTGGTCCAGTTTCCATCATGTCTAACAAGTCTGTCTGACTGTCCTCTGCTCCTACGTTCCTTCTCTCTCTCTCTCCTTCCCTCCCTCCTTCCCCCATCTTTACCCCTCTCCCTCTCTCTTTCTCTCTCTGTTTCTCTCCCTCCCTCTTTCTGCCTCTCTCTTTCTCTCCCAAACTCTCTCCCTCTCTCCCCCTCCCTCCCTTCTTCCTTCCCTCCCTCTCCCTCTCTCTCCCTCTCTCTTTCTTTCTCCTCTCTCCTGCTTTCTCTCTCTATCTCTCTACCTCTCTCTCTACCTCCCTCTCTCCCTTTTTCTCTCTCCCTCCCTCCTTTCCCTCTCTCTCTTTCCAATACTGCAAAATCTTTAAAGGAATAGGCATTCAGGGATTTTCTTCTGCTCGCTTGCTTAGTGAGCTCCTCATTTGCATCAGCTTGTCAAGAGTTATGACATTTAATGTTATTAATGTCACTTCCATTATTCCAGGGGACCTCAGCTGCCTTCACCTACACAGTGTAAGTGTTTCTGATTACATGACCAGAACTAGAGACCCCAAGGAGATGAGAAGCAAACATGGGCCTCTGCGCTGTGGGGAGGCCAGCCTGAGAGCACCCGGTGTCATTCACCACCATGAGCCTGGAAATATATTCACTCAGATGTCAGAAGCATTGCACGCTGTGTGCAGGCACTCCCAGGCATATATGTGTGCGTGCACATACACACACACACACACATACACACACACACTCACAGAGGATTATGTTTATTCTTGGGATTCAGTGCAATGAGACTCAACACTTTCTATGTTCACATTTAAGAAAAAGTGGTAAGTTTACTTCCAGGAATGGAGATGATCAGAAGTCCAACGGTGATCAGAAATCGAAAGTCAGGAGGAGAAAACCCTAAGGCCATTCTAGAGTTTAAGAAGGCAATGGAAGTCACCAAACTCAACAATGTGTCATGCGTTCACGTGCCAGTCATCAAAATGGATTGTTTGATATGAAAAATAATTTTGTAACACACTCAGAATGGTTTCTGTTAGTTTAATTTGGGAAACATGAAGTTTTTTATGTAATTATACTTTATGTTTGAAAAGAACTTAAACCCCCAAAAGATTTGGGTAAAGCCAAATCTTTTAAAATTATATTAGATCTAAAATTATGTTCTGTACAAAAATACCTTAATAACATGATAAACATTTATAAAAGTGCAAAAGCAATTTAATAAATTACTTAAAATCAACAACATGCTTTTGTCAGTCTTTTTAATTTTTAACATTATTTTTCTGCCGCTGTTGTTACCTATCTCTACATTCAGGTACATAGTGACGATTAGAGAAATATGAGAGGGAAAACAACAGGTGGTTGGCACATGTCTGCTAACACACATAGAACACCCCTATGTGCCCAATGTATCTTGTCAAAGGTCTTTGATAATTGGAACTTTCTAATATCAGTTTGCATATTTCTGTAGTTGTGCTTGGTTTTTCCTCACATTTTTTATACCTGGCTTTTACAAGACTCAGGTTCCTCTCTGTGAATGGCTCTGGTTTTTGTCTATTTTTTGTGATTTAGAATGTCCCCTTCCTCCCAGGAATCTTCTTAATCCTTTTTCACCATGATGCTGGCTGCTCAAAGGCCATGCCATACTTTTTGGTGGCCGCATTCTGGATCTACCCAATTGATTCCTTGTATTATCCTGACTTTTACCTCACTGGCCTTCTAATTTCCCATCACCTGAGCATTGGGCCCTATCCGTGGGGTAATGTGAGGGCAGGGACAGGTGGCTGTCAGGTGGCCTTGTTATTCATGTAGCTGCATTGCACTTGGTTGAAATGGCGGCAGCTTTTCATCTTTGGTATTTAATATCCACTGAGTGTAATGTCTCCATCAACAATTGTACTGAAAAGTTGCAAAATTATTTTTAATTTCAATCCTTACTTCTACATTCATGATTTGGCTTCTTTTGCAAAGAGTAGCTTCACTTTGTCAATTGGGTTATCTGCGTTTCCCCGGAACACTGTGTGTGTGTGTGTGTGTGTGTGTGTGTGTGTGTGTGTAGTGTGGTGTGTGTATGTAGTGTGGTATGTGTGTGTATGTGTATGTGGTGTGTGTGTGTATATGTGTGTGGTGTGTGTGTGTGTGTGCATGTGTGGTGTGCATGTAGCAGCCCCTAAAGGTCACAAGATGACATCAGATACCTAGAACTGGAGTAATAGACGGTTGTGAGCCACTACGTGGGTGCGGAGAACTGAACCTGAGTCCTCTGCAATAGCAGGCAGAGCTCCTATGAGCTGAGCCATTTCTCCATCCCCAGTCACACAGCACTTTAAGGAAGGAAAAAGCTCAGAGTGCAATAGTCACCTACAAGGGATCAGTGGTGAGCTCTTTGCTTGTTTCCTCCTCTCATTGATCTGGAAAACAATGGGTTGCATTCTTCCTCCTTCCCTCCCTCCCTCCCTCCCTCCCTCCCTCCCTCCCTCCCTCCCTCCTCCCTCCCTCGCTCTTGCTCTTGCTCTCACTCTTTCTTTCTCTTTCTTTCTTCTTGGTGTCCTGAAACTCACTCTGCAGACCAGGCTGGCCTTGAACTCACATAGATTCGCCTGCCTTCTGCCTCCGAAGTCTGAGTGCTGGGATTAAAGGTGGGCGCCATCACCACCCAGCTTGGATTGCCTTTTCAATTCTCAGTCACTACATGCTTAAGTGTACCTGTCATTTCTATCCTACACATGCCTCTGTCTGTTTAGTGCATGTGGCCCCAAGGCACATGCTTCTGTTTGTTTCTCTCCACAGCTTGGTCCCATCCACCTGCACACCTGGAATTTGACTTAGTCTGAAGTAGCATAGACCCTGCCCAGGCCACTGCATTCTAGAGGAGGCTACAGAGCCCTAAGGGGACTGCATGGGGTGCCTGCTGCACACCCGAAGTGAGCTGTGGAGGGTCTGCAGCAGGGTACGTACACAGGTGTTAGAAGCAGGTTGCCAAACCCTGCTTCGAAATAGCGTTTGATACTAGAAAGGATTTTATTAACTTTGGTTTTTTTTTATTATCTGTTTTCTTGAACATGGAAATTCTTGTTTGCTGTATAATCAAGCATTTGCTTATTTACTTTTTGAGAGCATGCAGATGAAAGTCAGTCAGGGCACCATCATCATTGACGGCAGCAATTGAGCTGACGTGGTGGCACTTGCCTGTAATTCCAGATCTTTAGAGATTGAGGTACAAGGACCAGTTTAGTCCAAGGCCAGCCTCAGCTACATAGTAAAATTAAATACAAGGCCAGCCTAGACTACATGAGGCCCTGTCCCCCAAACAGAAACAAACAAGAAAGATAAACAACTAAAACATGACAGTCACTTAGTAAATCTGAAGCTTTATTCGTTTTAAATTTACTCTTTGAGATACCATTTATGGAGCACATATTCTCAGAATAATGTATTAAAAATTACATTATTCTTTATCTTTTTGGCATGGTGATTTGAATGTGTAATGTATGCCATAGGTGGTGCTGTGTTTGAAGCCTGGGGAGCACCGAGTAGAGGAAGTAGAAAACTGGGACCTAGATTTCTGCCCCTTCCCCCTATTGTTGCTCATTTCCTGTATCCTGACTGGGAAGGAAATATTACCAGCTGGCTGCATTTCTGTCTCCACACCTTCTCCTCCACAGTGGTCAGTCTGTGTATCTCCATGAATGTTATACCAAAATAAAGCAAGTTGGTCACAACAAGGAAAATTAGCTAATATAGTGATTGTGGTAGCCATTTGATATATAAATTTCTCTTCATCAAATCTCGTGATTAATCCTTTTCCTTTTGAGACAGAGTCCCAATATGTAATCTTAATAAACCTGTTGTAATTTTTTTTTAATTTTCCTCTCTTTTGTTAGTATAAAACACTGAAATTGAGATTCACATGCTTGGAAATGAACTCAAAGGGCTACTTCTGGAGCCTGGAGAGATGGCTCAAAGATCTTGCAGAGTGCAGTTCCCAGCCCCTGCAGAAGCCTGGAATTGATGCCCTCTTCTGGCCTCAATGGGCACTGCAGTCATGTGCACACACCCTCACACAGGCACACTTTCATGCACATAAAGTTGACATAAAAGGAAGAGCAACCTCATCCTTCCCGCCTTTCCTACTTACCTGCTACTCTATTTATAAATATCCCTTCCTGTTATAGGAGACCTGAGCATCACTGTTTCTGTTTGCCGAGATAAGTACATGTGCATATTGTTTTAACCCCATCCTTATACACAATGTAATAAATAAGCTATTGTGTAGCATATCCTTATGTTGTGAGCTAAAATTTTATTATGACTGTCACTTGATAATGCTATCTCCTTCATTTTTTATACCAGAATAATATTACCTTGGGTGACAATACACTTTTTCCTTTGGTAAATAACCTTTGTGGGCTTCTTCTCATTCTTGCCTTTGCGGTCTAGAATGGGAGAGCAATTTAATGTTCTTTCCTTGTGTGCCAGTTGAATTTTGGTCTGCATACTGAGCCATTTTAAGGGTACTGAAGGCTTTAATTTTTTGAGCCAAAATGGACACTGAGGCCAATAGAGAGAACACAAAATGTTCTTGGCAGAATTGGGACTCGCTCATGAATGGGACTCAGAGTGAAGGAGGGGTGTGAGGAGCAGCAATGGAGGGATTTGACCATGTAGGCCCATCGCGGTTGAGATTTTGACATCTAGACGGGAGAGGTGAGTGCTGGGAAGTGTTGCTGCACTGAGGCTTTGCCTATCATTAGAGGCTATGGGTTCTAACAACCTGATGACTAGGAAAAGAGAGAACTGCACCATCAACTACAGACTAAATCCTTTCCTGAACACAGACAGGCCTGCAGTGCCCCATTTGAGGGCTCCGTTTCATAGCATGGCTTACACCATACTCCCCTGGGAAATGCGTTGCCTGGCCTAGTGGACACTGTTGTTTCTCCTTAGACAGTGTCTTCCCCGGCACTGTCTGGGTGTTGAAGTCATTCATGGATCTTTGGACCTGGAGAATTTCTCATGACCAGGGAAGTCACCGTACCATCGTCACCAGCAACACTAAGAATGAGAAACAGTCCTGCAGACATGTGGGTGCCTAGGAATTAAAGTGCATCATCCTAGTTTGGGGGTTTGGATGCAGAAAGACCATCCCGTAGACCACAGGCACAGAACTTTACCTGGGAAACCCACGGGTAAGCTCATGGCGCCAATTAAGCACAGCTAGTTATTTCTAAGTGGACCAACTTTTGTTAAAAACACATTAGGGGCAGAGTTGATGGAGTCAGGATAGCATGAGGTTAGACATAAGCAGTCTGAACCAAGCCTAGGTTCTGCAGGAACTTTCTGTGATACAGAAGCTACACCCCCACCTCCACCCCAGAGAAATATACAGTGAAGCATTCAGATGTGACAAGGTAACAAGTGAGGAATTTGCATTCAAACTTTTTATATTTATTATATAAAAAAACTTTTAATCATACTTCTAATCTTTTTCAATGTCCATAATTGTTTAAAAACTAAATGGAAAGAGAGAGAGAGACAGAGACAGAGAGAGATAGTAAAATTAGTCCAGGAAGTTTCATACATTTACTTTTTTAGCTGCCCTTCTAGAATGTTCAACACACCAGATGTAATCAAATGCTGTTTTTACTTGTTCATCTGAAATGGATAAAGCAGCCACATTGATTGGACCATCAATGCAACATCCTAGCACTCACATTTTTACGACTCCCCATGTTCTCGATAAAATAAATCCTGGCCAGGATTTGACAGCAGCCTACTGTAAACCAGCTCTCATTTCTTCCCCACTTTGTGTGAGTCTGAATAGGAGCTTGTTTCTTTAGAGGGGCTTGGGAGAGTTTGTGGGGGGGAGCTGCGTTCCCCTGTGAAACTGGGCTGAGCTAGCACACTGCCTGCTAATTGTCCGGTAGAAGAAAAACACTGGAAACATCGAGATGTGATTATTGTCTTCGGCTCACCTGCTGGGAAGCACCTTGGAGCCACTTATCCAGGGGCTGCTGTTTGTTGTTGATGCCTGGGAGAGCTCCCTTGAAGAATGCAAAGCACATAATTACCAGCCTTTAGTACAAACCCTTTTGGAGAAATTCTCAGCTAAGCCCGCTCTTTAGAGGTAAATAGCAAGGGGGCTTGTAATTACATGAGCCGCTCTGTAGACACGAGCTGACACAGATAATGCCTGATAATTAGTAGATAATTTTCTAGGTACTCCTGGCCCTGAGCACTCAACGCGCAGTGAAGACAGGCAAAGCTCGGTGGCCAGCCCATAGATGGTGCTAATTGGGAAGAGGAAAGAGATCTGCACTCTGAAGTGGAAAAAGGCATTGTCCGGTTGACGGCTGGCCCGGGAGTGCACCACGACAGCTGCAAAATGCAAAGACATTCAGCCTTTCATCAAGGGTTGGGAACTGCGTGAGCCTGGCAGGGAAGACCTGGTGTAGCTCCTTAGCAATCACACATGCTTTTTTTTTTCCTAGTTATTTTTTTCTAGCTGGATTCACAGACTGAACTGTTAATTTGGAGAGTCATATCTATGTCAAAAACAACGTGGTTGAAAGTGGTATCATCTCTTCAGGAATTAATATGGGATGCGACGATGCCCTCAAGTCACAAGTGAGAAATCTTAACTGCATCTGTGATTTCTAGAAGGGCCCTAAGAGAGAGGCAGGTTCAGAGTGGAAAAGCAAAACGAAAACAGAACAAAAATCAACTCAACTCAAGAAAATCTGGGGAGAAAGGCTGGGGCTTCATGGGTAAAGTGTCCTAGAAGAGGGCCATGGCCCTTGGAGAGAGAGTACAAAGTTTCTTCGCGTGACTGTTAGCTGAGGACGCATGCTACTGCCCTCTCGGTAAGCCCGTGCTTCCTGAAAGACCACACGCGTGTAATTTGCTTCCGTATTCCTCAGTTTCCTCATCCGTACAAACAATAAAATCCATGTCTCCAGAAGGCATTATCTGAAGGATCACAGAAGACGGGGTGTGTGCAGTGCAAACCACAGAAGCCACGAAGGAGGGGCTAAGTGCTGTTTACATCGTGATGACTGACTAGTGACGGCTGGGAGCGGAGATGGAATTTAAAGCTCCAGATAGGGATCTACCCCTCAGAGGTGAGCAGCAGGCTGCTGGGAGAGTGAGGGGTGTTAAAGACTGTGAACTCCTTGCCCTGCTAGCTAGCTTCAGTTCTGCTTTCTCACATTCCCGCCCCTTCCTCTTCTGGTCCCCTGAACTGGCAGGCTGTCTTCACTATTGTAGTCTCCATCTCTTCTCCTTCTCCACGTTCTTCTGCGTGGCTGCACTCTTTCCGGTGGTTTTATAACTGGTCCAGTCACAAAAATCTCTCCATGGTCACAGTATTCTTGAAATAGTGTGTGTTAAATTTGGTTTGTGTTTACATTTAACTACTACAGATAATTTGGCCACAGAAAAAAGTTTTTTGTTTTTGTTTTTCCCCAAATTACAAACACTGGGAATTGAGAACACACTGTCCCATGTATGTGAGGGCATTGACTTTGAGTCTTAGGGACAGTAGGAGAGAGGGCATTCTTCAGGCAGCTGACATCAGGAGCCAACTCCAGAGGGAAGGTAGGGCAAGTCCAAGTCCCTTTCATCCTGCCATTCACAGAGAAGTAGGGGAGAAGAAGCATCTTCTGGTGTCTTTGCCACCTGTTACAGTTGTGTTTTTTTCATTCTCTCAAGAGATATTCTGAGTAGTCCTCTGGTTCAGACAGACAGATGGACCCATCTCCTGTTCTCAGTGGCTAAACCAAATGAGACAGAAGACAGGCCCACCAGGGCCATTCGGGCAAGGCATCCATTCCTCTCCCCTGCAACGGGCGATTTTAAAAAGCGCCTCTTTTTGAATCTTATCACTCTCCAGTGTCCACTCAGGCCAAGCTCCCAGGCTCTTCATTCCATGAATTCCAATGATGTCGGTGACCTGATTGCATTATCCAGGTTCATTCCTTACATATTAAGAAAGAAATACTCTGAGCCCCCAGCTTCCAGCATCATTTTATTTCAAAGAGGTTTTGGATTCCCAATTAAGCATTTTGTTGACATGAATTGCCAGAAGTTGTCCTAGGGCCCTGCACAGTCCCTTCCTGGGACTCCTCACAGTTGGTAATTAATTATAGGCTTAATTATGTGGTTACATGATAGACAAGTTCCCACATCCACATCCATTTCTCAGCAATTGCTCAACAGAGGGGGAGAGTAGACTCTCATTAACGTATTTTTCTGCCACACTGTCAACAGTTTATTTTCTCAGTGACTTCCCTGACTGCCCCTCACTCCTGGAAGCCATCCAGAGCTCCTCCTGCCACAGGATTCCAGAGTCCAGTGCCCTATCTCTCCTTGACCTTCACGGAGATGCAGAAGACCGGGCCTCAGGGTAGATCCATCTGTACAGAGGCAAAGCTCTTCCCATCTGGCTCCTGTCTGCACAGGCAGACTCCTGTCTTCTCTTCCAGCTGATCTTAGCCTTAAGGCTGTCTTCTCGGCAGGACTTTATGAAGATCTGTGGCCGTGTACTCTGCTCTGTGCTGTAGCAATGCTGAGATGAAGGCAGGACGAGTTGTGTGGCCATATACTCTGTTCTGTGCTCTATTGATGCTGCAGATGAAGGCAGGAGGAGTTGTGTGGCTGTGTCCTCAGCTCTGTGCTGTAGCAATGCTGGGTAAGAATGGAGGAGGACCTCAGACTGGGCTCCCGGCTGTGCAGAGGTCTGCTGTTGAAGGAGACAGCTTTCCTGCAAGACTGGATCCCTCATGTCTGAGCTTATTTGCTGGATGACAAGATGTCCAGTATTTTTTTCTTGGTGAGTCCTAAAACCTTCTGGGCTCCAGTAGCAAAATCAAACAGCACAAGTTTCCTCTGGCAAAAGGGTGAAGGGAGCTGGCCAGGAATCTGTGGGGCTCAGCAGATTGCTCTCTGGTCACTTGCTGGTCTCCAGGCCCACTACCTAAGACCCTGAGAATTATTTTATAAGACCTACCTAGAATTATTTTTCTTGGTCTTAATGGGGAAGTTTGAAGATGAATACCTATTTAAAATCTGTGTAATTAAATCTGCATAGTAAAGATCACGACATACATTTCAGGAGTCTATGGGCTCTATCTTGCATGAGAAGTGACTTCTTGGCAACTCCATTAGCCCAACAGTTGTGCAGGTGACGAGAATGGCTGCCTTGTTATCAGATGATTCCCAAACTGTCTCTGAGATTAAATGTGGGGTTTAAAAGTGGCATGCAGAAATGACTTGTTCCTCCCCAAGGGGAGAATTAGCTCTATCTCCAACCATTCTATCTTTCCTCTTCCTTTCTTCTTCTTCCTCTTCCCAACCCCACCGCCCCCACTTCTCCCTTCTCCTTAGAATGGGGGAGCAGCACTCCTTCGATACACACACTACGGAGATGAAGTAAGTGTTCATTGTCTTTTCATGCCGGAGAGTTACTAGAGACTATTAGCTCAGGTGTGAGCTCTCGCTCAAGGTTTCTGTGTTATTCCTGCCGTCCTTAAATATTTATTAACTACCAGCAGCCGCTATGCCTCCCCAAAGCATCTAATGCTGCCAACGTCCCTTTGCTGTGGGGCCTGGATTCTAGAAGCAGAGATGACAAGCGGCAGGAGCAAGGCAGCCAGCAAGCGCACAAACAAGCAGAAGTGTGTCCTGGAGCAGAACCAGTGATCGCCAGGCTTGGATGGAAGGGAAGCAGCTTCAGGGAAGGAGCGAGTCTGAGGCTGGTGGCAGAGGCCGAACATTCTCCAGATCCAAATGCGCCGTTTCCAACTCTGAGTCCTGACCTCCACCTTTTCCCTGAAATGAGCTGAGCTGACTCTTCGTGGAGCCTGTTCTCTCACAGGGTTCCAGTTCACACAAAGACTAGAAGCTGGATGCTGATGCAACACAGACTTTGTTGGAAGAACTGGGCAGCTGTACACAGCCCTAAAGTGGAGTACGGGGCCCAGGAGCCAGTCCTGCCCAGATGCTCACTCTAAAGTCTGCTCAGAAAAAGACAGAAACAAAAGGAAACCATTGAGCAAGGCTCCTTGAGCTCCCAGGTTTTAGGCTGTTATTTTAACTCCACCGTTTATTTTGTAGCTGATAGAGCACAGGGGTGGGGCGAATCAAATCGGCAGGCTTTAAAGATGCTTCAACCTTCAACACAATGACAGCTTACCGCAGTAATTTCTTCCTTTTGTTTTTCCTCTAAAAGTTGGACCCAGATCTGACTGTCTAAGGTGTTATTTGTAGTTACTTACATGCCTTGATTCTGCAGAAGCTACACAGGCCACCTTGCTAATAACACCTTAGAGTTGGGCCCCGTAAAACAGGTCTTTCTGCAGGTGCAGTTCCATGTTTAGTCTGTTCATCAGGATGGCCCAGGACTGTTTCATGCCTAGTGAAGTATAAACCTGTACCCTGGGTTACTCAGGACATCAACAAATGCCCATGGCCCTGGAAAGACAAGCCACATACTTAGCTGGTGTCTCCCAGCATCCTGGAGTTCTGTGTTCCTCCTGGTCATCTAGGCTTTAGTTCTTCAGTTCCACAGTGTCATCCTGGGTCAGTGACTGGGAGACCACGTTCCAGATGCCTGGTTCCTGAGGCACCAGCGGCTAGTGCCAACGTTTTCCCAACACTGAGGCCGGTCAGCCTCTGTGCAGATCTCTGCAGGTCTCTGACTGTACAAGTTCAGCTCTCTCTCCTTTCTTTGCACACAGTCTTTGCCACCCGTTACAGTTGTGTTTTTTCATTCCTTCAAGAGATAGATTCTGGAGCCGGGCGGTGGTGGCGCACACCTTTAATCCCAGCACTCGGGAGGCAGAGGCAGGCGGATCTCTGTGAGTTCGAGGCCAGCCTGGTCTACAAGAGCTAGTGCCAGGACAGGCTCCAAAGCTACAGAGAAACCCTGTCTCGAAAAACCAAAAAAAAAAAAAAGAGAGATAGATTCTGAGTAGTCCTCTGGTTCAGACAGACAGATGAACCCGTCTCCTGTTCTCAGTTGCTAAACCAAATGAGACAGATGATAGACCCACCAGGGCCATCAGGACAAATCATCCATTCCTCTCCCCTGCAGTGGGCGATTTTGAAAAGGGCCTCTTTTTGAATCTTATCACTCTCCAGTGTCCACTCCAGCCCGTAACTGGCTTGAACTGGGATTACTCAAGATTGAGAGCCGTCCTGCAACCTTATGACCTGTCTGCTGCTCCAGATGAAACCACACAGGGCCAGCCTGAGTTCTCTCCTGCTCACATCTAGCTGCAACCTGGTGCTGTTTCTTTAGAGAAACGAAAATAAAAGTACCCTACCCATTGTGGTCAATATTTGAGATTTAAGCTCTCAGATGGTTTTGTTAATTCAATTGTCTTTCTATTAGTCAAAAGTAAATGTGTATGTGTGTATGGGGGGGTGATGACCTAAATGGTAGGCATTACGTTTTGACAAATATTCAAGGCTTTTGGTGTTTTCTAAAAGAGAAAATGAGGGAGAAAGATAGTGAGAACAAGCACTCTTTACTAGCTAAGAGGAGATTAAAAATTAAACGTGTGTTTTCAGCAGGTTCCTTGCCAAAGGGCAAGATTTGTTTTTAGGAAGGATTTCAGGTAAACAACAAAGGTGCAGTGTTAGCCATCCGCAGGGACATCTGTCTGTCCCCACAACCTTCCCCCACACCTCTCTGGGTGTCTCAGCCAGGCTGTGACAGCCGCTGAGTGACGGTTTGTTTTGCCAACCTGTCACGGTAATCCAGTCGTTTGCTATTTAAGACAAAGTGTTCGTTTAAAAACATCAGATGTGTTTCATCATACAACCCGTGTCGGAGATGACCCTGCCAACATAGGGGCTTTGTTCATCTCCATAAATCCGACATGTAAGTATTGGGGGCGGGTGGTGGGGACACGCTGAAGGGTTTAGAGAACATGGGCTTGCAGCATGCAGCAGCAAGGGAAAGAGAACAGAGGGACTCCCGGCATTCCCCAGAGGTGCTAATGACTCAATGGAATGCTTCGAGTTCATGCAGAGGAGAGGATCCATCTGCCCAATAAAGTGGGTGACATTTCCTCCAGGTGAGCCCTATGGATGAAGGGATGAAGGGGACGTCTTAGAGCCTATGCTTTTGAAGTAAGCTTTGAAAGTGTCCTTCCAGAACCTATGCTGAAGGGGACAGGAGTCAGGATACACAGTGTCACAACATAGCGTGAGTGGTAAAGTAAAGAAAAGCAGCCAGGGGCTACTGGGGTCAACACTGGGCCTCCTCTCCTTCCTCTTCATATATGCCCACAGCTGCCCCACAAAGGTATTTCAGTAGCAGCAATCTAGTCCACCAACACCCAACACATTTATTTAGTGTGATGGAGGCCTGGCTGCCTTCTTGCACCCCTTTCTTCGGTGAGACCTGAAGGCAACACAGAACCTTCTTAGAAAGATCAGGGTGCTTAAGAAGGAAGCACAGCCAGGTGGTGGTGGCACATGTCTTTAATCCCAGAACGCGGGAGGCAGAGGCAGGCGAATCTCTGGGAGTCTGAGGTCACCCTGGGTCTACAAGAGCTAGTTCCAGGACAGCCTCCAAAGCTACAGAAAAACCCAGTCTCAAAAAACAAAACAAAACAAAAACAAAAAAACAAAAACAAAAAGAAGGAAGCACAACCTCTCTGCTCTACAGCCATGGCAGGCATTAAGCTGGGATACCTGAGGAGGTTCTGACTCAGAAAACACCTTGGTGAGCAGGTGGCCTCCTCTTCCATCTCTCTTAGGTGTTGACACAGCACACTTTCTGCTCCTAGACGTGGCTGTCCTGACTCATCCCTAGCTCCAAACAGCCGAAAACCAAAGATGTCAGGTGTTTGGTGTGTTAGTTGCTGTAACAGAACACCTAGCAAACACCACTTCAGGCAGGACTGATTTGCTTTTGCTTGTGGTTGCGGAGGTTCAGTCCATCGTGAGGGGTGACACACAGCAGACCTCACAGTGCCACAAGTATGTGATCGAGACTCCGCATAGCTGATGGAACAGAGAGCAGAGACCTTAGGCCAGAAGCAGAGCCGGTCAGGAGCCCTGCCCTTCATCTCCAGGTAGACAAGAGATCTTAAAAGTTTTACCACCTTCCTAAATGACAGCACCAGCTGACGACCCGGTGTATAAACAAATGAGACTTGAGGCCGTTTTATTCAAACCCTAACAGTTGGGATGGGCAGGTGGTTTTGTACATTGCTGACTGGGTCTGGGAATACATGTATAAGAGAAGCCGTCATCAAAGACTTGTTTGTCCCGTGGAATAAGCACATTCATGCATTGCTTTCCCGAGAATGAGCACATGAGCCCTTTCCTGTAGGAAAACCTTATCCCTCATCTCTGCCTTCTTCATTCTGTTTCTCAAGTTCAACAATAATAAAATCATTGCTTCCCTTTGGAGAATGCAGGGAAGCAATGAAGGAGACCATGAGCTTGAAGACTACCCTTAGGAAGGAGGCTTGCTTCTGGCTCTGGGGCTTCTCAGGATAACCCAGGCAACCTCTCCTGATGCTGTCGCTGGTGTGACTGGTGTGAAACTTTAAGAAACTGGGAAAGGAAGCAGACAGGTTCAGCATTAATGAAGGCACCTTTTTAAATGCCCCGTTGCCTGTAAGGCCCTGTAGAGCTTCTTCTGAGATCACCAAATCACCAGCAATATGTAAATGTTTTCTTTGTCAGTTTGTTTTCCCAGGTGAAGACTCTTCCTGTCTGTGACAGCTGCTTCTGAGCACAACTCCCTAGTTTGCAAGAAAATCAGAGGGATCAGGTTCCCCTAGGAAAAGAAGGAAAGAAAGAAAGAAAAAACTGTTTGGCTTCAACTCTGAAATCACCTTGTCAGAGTCTGGAGCTGGTGAATAAGACTTATTTTGGCATAGGTGACTCCAATCTATGTTAGAAGGAGTGGGCTAGGGCCTCGGGCTCTCTCCAGCACAGACAAGGAACGGATGCATCCAGAATGTTCTGTTACCTTTAGCTTTATACTTTCTCAGTGGAAGGTTAACCTTGTGACAGCAGTGTTCCTTCCGTGAAGCCACAATCACTCCTTCCCATCCCATTCTGTTCTAACGTAGTTTTCTTTGTAGATTTTCAAAGGTGGGTCACAGCATGAGCTGGGCTTTCTATCCTAGGAACAAGGGCAAAGGGATTTCGTGGGTGGTGGTCGCTCACTGCCTGTTGTAGGCATATCAGCATCTTAGCATAAATGTTCTTCAGTCCAGGACAGACCCAGCCCTGGGTTTAGATTAAGCACTGTGGTCACTCTTAGGAGTCTGTGCTGACCTCTTGGACCTGTGACTTCAGCCTGGGTGATGACATGAGCTCAGGAGAGACAAGTCAGAGTCCTCACTCATCAGTATGCCTGGCTGCCTTGCCCTTCTGCCCTGGGCCTCCTCATGCCCACGGACACAGAGGTATCTTTTAGTTAGACATCAATAGCATCAGGCCAGCCCGTGTGTCCATGCATCCTGGGCTCTGACCTCCTGACTTGACCTCCGAAATTGTCTTAGTTTCTCTGGCCTCTAGAATTCCAGTCCTGGGTGGAGTCAGGAGGATGTGGCTCTGTCTGCTGTGTGCAGGAGAACACTGCACAGAAATCTCCACTGAAAAGGAACTTTTTGAATAAAAGTAAGAGAAATGGGGATGCAAGTCAATGAACACTTTTAATTTAGAAGATAGTAAGAGGGCAAATGATGGGTTTTGCTCCGGGCTTCAATTTCCACTTGCATTGTTTTCTGTACACGTTGATAGTGCCTGTCGCGGGGTTGAATATATAGGAATTGGGATAATCTGGGGAGCTAGCTTTAGCATTTGGAAAGCAGAGTTCTTGAGCTATTCAATAAGCTTTGCTGACAGGCTATAAGCCAACTTCTACCTCCCATAGCACAGGGGAATTCACATCATTGCCTGCAATATCCAGAAACAACTCAAAGTTAAATAAAGGCTGGAAGTCTCCCTAAAATAACACCGCACACTGAGAAGCGGCCATGACCTGAGGACGTACACATGGTGGGGTATGCAAAGCTGGATGATGCCTTGGCTCACCCAAGAGATGTGCAGGATCCTGACAGCTGCCCTGTGAGGATGGTTGCTCCGCAAACCAAATCTGAAATAAAAGCAGGAGTGGGGACCAGCAAGACGGGGCCAAAGGGGTGAAGAGGGTAGTAGGAAACCAATTGAACATATTACAATAACATTATAATGTGCGAAAATGCCAGAGTGAAATCTTTTACAGAGAAGTGTATTGTTGCTCCTGAAGCGCCGTGTGATTCATGCCTAGCAACTGAAGAGTGGAGTTCAATCTCGGCTTTCTTGGTGAAGCTGTGATATTTAGGGGTTCTGCCCTCAGCCCTCGTTTCTTCTAGAAGTAGCATTCTGGCCACCCCTGCATTGCGGGGGTGTGCTCTGCTCACATCTACCACACAACAGCAGTGGGTGGCCTTGCTGGTTGTCCACAGACTGCTTTGGAAGTTTTAGAACTTTTATGCAAGTCCACTAAGGAGCTGGCAAGGCTTCCAGGACATTTTATCCAGCCCCTAAACTTTGTGGGGTAGGCTGAGGTGTTGAGGTGGTCAGAGCTGCTCTCTGCACCCAGCAGTCAGCAGTCTGTGGTGGCCATAGACCGCCAGAGTTGAGGTCTGTCTGTGAATGCGGGAAGAATAACAAACAGGGGTCATCAGGAACCAGGCGGAGCCAGCAGTGCACCGATCATTTTGGATATTTTTTCCCGGGTTTCTGCTGCACTGTGAGGGTTGCTCTCCGCTCCAGCAATCTCCTGCATTGTAACTCTAGACTGCTATTGTAACTCTAGACTGCTTTGTGCTCCACAGAGATGCTCCCAGTGTTAATGCCTCTAACCATATCACCTGAAAGATCATGTGTTCACATGGAAAAATTTTTTGCCCCATAGTGCCGTGGTTCTTTATAGCTCCTTCCAGCTCCTTCTCGAGGTCACACCTAATAGCACCAAATTCCTAGTCACTGGCGTTATGGCCAGAAGGCATATTCTGAGGTATGGGTATGCTTCTCATAGCAGGGTGCTTATCATGGGAGGGAGAGCAAGAAGTCAGAAGTGTCCCAGCCTGCACCTGACCGTTAGTTCAAGAAGGGGAAATCCATGGCATCAGCAGTGGCATCCAGTCACTGCCAGAATTAGCTTCCTGGACCCCCTCCTGGTACCTGCTGTGTCTTCACATGATGGCTGGACTGAGAGAACTTTCTGGAACATTCCATATGGGATCTTAATCCCTTCCATGATCTCCTGACCCCATCAGTTCTCACAGGTGTCATTTCATAATCACCTTCACCTTGGAGGTTAGCATTTCAACAGGTGAATTTTTTTAGACAGCTCATACAGGGATGATGTGCTGACTTCTATGGTTTGGATTCTTTCAGCACAGGCAGTCAAACTGTGTCTCGCTCCAAACTGTGTGATGATTCAAGTCTCTGAAGTTTAGGGACAACGGAGGAGGAATAAAAATGGTGTGGGAGCCTTGCGTCAGCTCCCCTGTATCATAGCAAACACCTGAGACAAATTAACTTACTGAGAGGAAGGGCTTCTTCTGGCTCCCAGTTTCAGAGATTTTAACCCATGGTTCTATGGTCCTGGTATCTTGGAGACTTTCTGGCAGGGAGGAGGAGTGAATAAGCTGCCTTTTGGGGTTAGGGAGCAACAAGAAAGAGGAAGGGGCTATTATCACAATGTCTCTATCAAATGACCTAAACCTCCAATGGCCTAAATGCCGTCTACCAAAGGCTCTGCTGCCTCCTAACAATGCCGCAGTCTGAGGCTGAGGAATTAAACGTATAAGTCTTTGGAGATATTTTAGACCCAGTTTGCAGAAAACCTTCCAGAACGCATCTACTCAAGGAAGAGGTCCCTCCAGCATCTCAGCCTTGGCAGAAGCCCCTCCCTCCAGCTGGACATTCACACTCTTCTGAAACTCAGCCATTTCTCTATCATAGCTCAGGCTATGATAATGAGAATGTGCATCTGTGTGTGTGTTCCCATGAGTCTGTAACTATTTTTCTCCAGCCCCGCCTTGTCATCAAGGAGAGCTCCAGTGGCCCCATGTCCTTATACTGAAGTTTCCTCAGGTGTCTGCCATGCTCAGGTGTCTGCCATGCTCGGGACTCCGCAGGTGCTATTCTGTGCACTGTGCACTATTCTGTTCCCTTCCTTTGGGGGCACACTGCTGTGCTCAAAAGTCACAACTGTGCACTGGGACTGCTAAACTCTCTTCTGTGCCCATCTGGTTGACAGCAGAATTATATCAGAGACATTAAACCCTTAGTACAAAGCCCAGCTCACACGCTGTGTGCTCTTACTCACTGTCATATGAAACCAAACCCTCAAAACCACTTTACCCCAATCACTCATCAAGGATGAATTACCACATGGGTAATTTAAGTGGAAAACTTAATTTTGAAGTTATTTCTGAAAATATCTCTTCAGATCTTAAATATGATCTGGTAACATTAAATTAACATCACATAATCTAAGAAATCGGATTTTTTTCTTACTCTCTTGAATTCTATCTCTGAGTTATCTCTTCATTCAGCCAGTGGGGAGCTGGTCTTGTCGGGTCTGGGACTCTCTGAAAGAATGTTATTTGTGTGTCTGAGGCTTTTTGTGGAGAGGCGGGTGGCTCTTAAGTGGGTGGCTGCTACAAATACTCAAATCTAGAGATCACGGGGGTTTTAGTGTTTTTATAGGAGGGGTGGCTCTGGCACCTTATCTCCCACAACCTTGCAACTTTCACAGAGGACCTGGATTCTCTCCCAACAATGGCATTCATAACTGCTGGTTAAGAATAATAAGCATCTTGGAGTTTTCCTGCTGTGAGGTTAGTTTGAAAATCTGGGGATGACAACTCAAATTCCAGACAATGAGGGCTCCCAAGAATTGGCTGGAGAGTAGCCAATAAGGATGCCTTGTTCTGTGGCTATGATCTCATGTCTGTGTTCTTGGTTGCACCCCATGGTATTTCAGAAGGATTTCCATTGCCTTGACATGATTGACAGACCACATGCTTCTCAGTTAAAATGTAATTCTTCGCGTGAGAAGGTTGAACTGAACACAAGAAATGATTAAACTCACCTGCTAAGTCCATGGTAAGCACTAACTTCTCTGCTGGGCTGTAGATTTCCATAAGCACACTGCAGGAGAAGGTCAACCTGGACATGCTCAGGATGCCAGAGTAAGGACTGCCCTGTCTTCCAGCGTTTGTAGAAGAGATGCATGGAGTTCTGCATGCAGGAGGCTTTGGTTCTTATAATGCTCCCCTTTCAAGCTAGGGTGTGGGGTTCAGAGCTGAAAAGCGCTCTATGTTTATCCTAAATGGTTGATTGACAGTTACCTTCCACAGGTCCATACACTTTCTGCCTGTAGAGCTCCAAGGATCCCTTCATTAGAGGAAAGGGTACTGATGAACCTACCTTTCTGTCTTGCTAAATGCTACTGTGTGGATCTTCCCATAGTCCTCTTGGCCTATCCTGAATGAGGTGACTCTGTCCTGGAGATTTCCACTGGGTTAGGCCCTGGCTGCCCTGATGGCTTATAGTAGGGCAGAGCCTGTTAGCTGTTATTCTGAGCTTCTCTTTCTGTGGTCTCTTCAGAGTTTTCAATCACAGGGCTTCTCTCTCTTTCACTGGTCAATCCAGACGAAAAGGTTGGATTCCAGAGAGGTACATCCTTTTTCTGTCCAGGAAATGGGGAATTCTGGTTTTGTGGAACTTGAGGAAGCCCCAAGCTGTATGGAATCTAGGAGGTCTTAATGACCCTGGTGATAAGTGGGCTTGTTTGTTGGGTTTGTTTTTTTGTTTTTTTAATCAACAAAGGTCAAGGAGACACACACAGGTGCACGTGCACGCGCACGCACACACACACGCACACGCACACACACACACACACACACACACGATTTAACCCAACTGCAATAGAAGAAAAAAAACTGATGGTCATCTCTACCACTAAATAACATTATAATCAGAACAAACCTGTGTTTTAAAAATAGAATACAAAATAATTTTGTTCTTAATTTTTTGCCCATTTCTCCTTTTGGCTGCATTTTTGTTCTTCTCTTTTCACCCTTCTGCAATGGCCAATTTAACTCACAATAGAAACCAAATGCATCTTTGAACATCTAAATTTACTTTAAACTGACTCGGCAGAAGGGGACCTCCACAGTTCTCCTAGCCGCAACGTTCCCACCCCCCTTTCGTTCCTTAAAAGTGCTTATCAAGACGAATGAGAACCACGCTGTGCAATTTCAGAGATGAAATTGCTTTCTGTCCAGCTTTCTCTCAGTGTTTTCAAGGTCACCAGCCACAGGGAGCCCCCCAGCCCTGTTCTGGGTCCCCGTCAGGCCACATTAGGCTCACCTGGAAGAATTGGGGATGGAGAAGTGTTTTGTTTTATTTTCCCCTCCAAACAAGGTGTGAAATTTCTACTTATTCCCATGTTGTTGAGCAAAGCTGAAGTGTCCAGAGGATGGATAGATCCTACCATCCTGGGTCATTCATAGCATGGTCCCTAAGGTCACAGATACTTATGTCCCTGAGCCATAGGGAGGGAAGCTGAGAGCACCTCAATACCAGTGCCTGCAGAGCAATGCAGTGTGCAAAACAAGGTTCTTCACTGCCCTTAACCTCCCCAAATGATGCTTCCCTTAAACATTGATAAGACAACAAACTTCTTTGCTCTGATTGCCCTCTCTGTCCACCTTGTGAAAAAAAGGTTTGATCTGAGGAGACACCATGACAGTTGTAGGAGCCGCTTGTTGGTTCCTGGGTGCTCACACAGAAACTGTGTTAATTAAACAACTGCCTGGCCTATTAGCTCTAGCTTCTTATTGGATAACTCTTATATCTTAATTTAACCCATTTATATTAATCTGTATATTGCCACAAGGCTGTGGCTTACTGGGAAAAGTTCCGGCGTCTGTATCCGAGGGGGCTACCTGGCTTTTCCCCTCATCTCCCCCAGCATTCAGCTTAGTTTTCTCTACCTACCTAAGTTCTGTCCTATCAACAGAAAAAGGCAGTTTCTTTATTCATTAATGGTAATCACAGCATACAGAGGGGAATCCTACATCACCTCCCTTTTCTATTTAAATGAAAAGGAAGGTTTTAACTTTAACATAGCAAAATTACATATAACAAAACAAGTATCAAGCAAGAATTACAATCACAACATTCATATCTACTTTATCCTCTATCATAACTAAAGAAAACTATAATTATTACTATCTACTCTTCAACTCCATCAAAGACTCCAGAAAGATATAATATTACCTAAGTAAACAGGAAATGTTGTAAATTGTAAACAATTTCCAAAACTCTAGAATTAACAGAGACATCTTGCTGCCTGGACAATCAACCAAAGTTCTTCTGTACCATTGGGGCATCCATCTTCATCTTACAGGCCCATAGTATCCAGCAGACTTTTCCATGAAGCAGAAAATTTCAAAGACAGTTCTGCCTTTATTAGCAGTTTGTCGTCATTTTCTTTTGTATTCTACAGAATGTCTGGCAGACTCTTTCATGAAGCAGGAACCCCAAAGGATCATCTCACCTTGAGGCAAGCTCAGCAATCATTTCTCTGCAGGTCCTGTATGTCCAATTTTTATAGCATATCATGAAGCAGTCTAGGCAAGAGCAGTTTCTTGTCCAAATAGCTAACCAACTCCATAAGGAGCCTCTTCGATGCCCATCTTCCTCTTGAAGTAATTGGTGCTGCCAGGAGCAAATGTGTCTCATCGTCCTGAAAAGTTCTAACTTCTTAAAACATTTTAAGTGCATATTCTGAATGTCTCTGAAAGGTTTGAAGAATACCTAACTGTCTGAAATACATCTCTGTATATCTATAAAATCTTACTAACATGGGGCTGGAGAGATGGCTCAGAGGTTAAGAGCATTGCCTGCTCTTCCAAAGGTCCTGAGTTCAATTCCCGGCAACCACATGATGGCTCACAACCATCTGTAATGAGGTCTGGTGCCCTCTGCTGGCCTGCAGGCATACACAGAGACAGAATATTGTATACATAATAAATAAATAAATATAAAAAAATAAACACTGTTAAAAAAAAATCTTACTAACATGACTACAAGTTTGACAATTATAGATGACTATCAATTAACCTATATTTCTTAATTATATATTACATTTTTAAATGAGCTACACAATTACAATACCTTAATCAAAAGCAGAAATATACATAAAACAAACTCGACCTAAAATTTGTATCAATAAACCAAGATCCATACCAATGCAAATCTCTATAGCATATCCCCTTTTCAATATTAACAAACATTTATAAACAATATTTGGGAATATGTGCCACAAGCAGAGACCTGTATTTTGTATATTCACCTCTGTGGGGTAAGTTCTGGGCCTAGGAAATTAACCTAGTATCTTTTCTCCCTGCAAAACCTGCAGGCCCCTGGCTTTAGAAGCAATTAGCATTTCCTTTGTTAGTTAACAACCACAGACCCTCAGTATTTCCTTATCAGCTAGGGGTGTCTCCAGACCTGAATTCCAGCATCCTTCCTCTCCTCCCTGCTGCCTGTGTGCTATATAACAGCTCCTGAGGGATAATAAAATTATTAAAGTTATTTAAGTACACCCGCATAGTCTGTTGAAACGGTGAAAAGACCTGAAGGTCACCCCAAGTGATGCTCATTGCTCAGCATCCCTCTTTTGCTCCTTTACTGTGTGTGTGTTCGTTGATGCAATCTTCAGAGAGATCTACAAGGCATGTGTCAAGTTTGCTGGATAGGGAGCAGCTGTGCCTCCTCTTCTGAGACACAGCAGAGACCCCCAGGCTCTGTTCTACTTTAAATGCTTTTGGTAGCAGTTGGAAGCACTGCAGAGGGAACCCAGGGCTATGCGTGGGTCCATGTGGACTCCCTCTCTGGACTTTCCTTCCTGTTTGTTCCTGCATAGATTTCCTCTGAAACCAGTATCCTCAGGTTAGGGTCCAACAGCCCAATGCTAGCTCCCTGGGAATATCTTGGGGTCCCTGTGGAGGAAGTGGACACAGACTGACATGGCAATCTCTCCCTCAAACAGCTCATGGCTTTTCTCCTCCCTGGTTATAAACCTACATTCAAAGGCCTGAGCAGTTAAGGATGGAGTTGGTGTGGGAAGGTTTGACTTTTTAATCAGAGGCATCTTCTGCCTTTTGGAAGGACAGAAGCTCCATTCTTGGAATCCTCCAGGCCCCCACTTCTGCCCATATGAGCAGAACAGCAGTCAGGAGCAGGAGGTCCCACAAGGACCCGTCTCCTCTCCCGAGAGGACTAAGCCACAGGAGGAAAGAAGGGATCGTTTGTTCCTTACTTTTGTTCCTCTACACCCTTCTCCCTAAAACAAGTGATGTTTCTCGTTTGCTTTTTAAAACCCTGTCTCCTGGTTTAAAGCAGAAGTGTATCTGTGAGGTATAAGCAGAACATAGAAGACAATGAAGGCATGTCTTACCTCCATTTTTTGTGCAATCATACAGGGTTATCAGTGCACACAGACCATTCAAGAGGACACAACTTCCTATGCTATTTTAGCTTACATTTATACACTTAATACTAGATTGCATATATCTTTTAATGTTTAAGACACAGAAGGAAATAGCCCCTCCATGTCAGAGCCTTTATGGAAAGGCATCATACAGGCATTACCTAATTTAATTTAGCGGCAAGTCCTTTATTGACTCACATCTGCTCTTATGGCTATTCACATTTTAATCAATGCTGTCACAAAATCACTCATGTACATTTTCTGAGAATGTGTTCACAAAGGGCAACTCTCCAGTCTCAGATTTTTCATGTCTAACACTATGCTTTATCAAAATAGCTCCACTTTGAACGTGTGCTGATCCCAATACAAGCCACACACACAGGGGTGCTCAACACTTCTGTAGAGGCATCTAATCCTGTTGTGAGAATTACACTATTGTGCTTGCTCCTTCTGTAAAGCCTCGACAAGGCTCTTACAAAACACATGTATCACCTTGAATGTCCCTTGGCTTAATTACCAACAAGGTAAAAATTTTTACCAAGTGTTTGTCTTGATTTTTGAGCATGAACTTTCATTTTTTCCCGATAACCCTGTTAATTATCTTGATATACAGGTTATCATGTGTAAATTATTAAGAGAAATGTAGGGACCACATTAATATTTGTCACTTGGAAAAGACTGTTTTTATTTGCTCTAGAGTCTTTTCTTTTGCTTTAGAGTCTTTTGTTACAGATAAGTATATTTTTATTCTATATTTTTCTCTATGTTGGAGAAGGTCATAAACCTAAGTCATTAGCAAGCAACCATCACTCCTCCAAGAGCTCATATACTCACTGTTTCAATAAATATTGACTTACATGTCTAAAAATTTTGATTATTGCCCACTGCAAAAGAGAACATGTGATTTTGACCATTAAATATATGACTTACGTTTTCATTTTGCCTTTTTTTTTTCCTACATAAAGAGTAAAGAAGGCCAAACGTTACCCACCTGTCAATCTCCTGGTGTCCAAAGACCTGGTTGAGCAAGTCTCAGCTTTGGCCAGGGAAGGATCTTCATACTGTGCGGCAGGCAGTGGGTGAAGTGATTCCTAACTGGACAGTGTACTAAGAAAAGGAAGCTGAATATCCAACTCAAAGAAGGATGCTATACAAGGCTCAGGGGACATGGAAGAAGGGGAGGTGGAAAGAATGTCAGAACCATAGGATGGTGAGCAGTGCAGGGAAGTACTGCCTTATGGACACGACATATCTAATGCATGAATAAACTCACTGCCCTGTGTCCATGTGACACTCCCAGAATGGACGGTGAGATGACCTCCAGGCCCCACTCCATACGGGGAGATATTGGCAGTCGATAGGCTCTGGGGCAGGAAAACATTACTCTTTCTTGGGGATGTGGCCATGGTAGGATTCCCCCATTCCAGTGGACAGCTCCCCATCCATGCACCCGTGGGCAGCACTAGCTGGACTTAGTGAATTAGTCTTTAAAGACAGGAAGTTGGGACAGAGTTTCTGTCAGCACTGGGTCTGTATTTACTGGGATTCATTTTAGAACCTCAGCTCTCTTCTTGGGGTGCCACCACCAGGGCACCCACATCACATCTTCCTGTTGTGTTGAGTAGAGTCAACATTCGTGTTTCTGCTTTCTGGTGTGTCATGTGTTCTTTCTCATACTTCCATACATCATTTTCATTCCCATTGCATTATATATTGTATCTTTCTAGATACATTGTAGAACAACCTTGTACTTTAAAACCTCTGGTGGCATTCTGTTTAGAAAGCCTTGAACTTGTAGAAATAAAGTTGTGGAGAGTTGAGGTTCTAAGGAATACCAACGCTCCATGCAGGAAACAGCTTTCCTGGGCACAGACATTCTATGCTTCAGTGTGCAACACAGGTCTAAAGTTTATTCGATGAAACAAACCCCCTAAAATGGGATATAAATATATCTCCAGCCAACGGGACAAGTTGTGCAGGCTTCACCTTCTAGCCTAGACCACAGGTACTGTCGACTTTCCCAGATGCAAGGCTGGGAAGCTAAGTTCCAGACCCAAAGACCATGACTTCCTTTCTCTGAAGAGCATTCCATGTTTAATCCATTTCTGATGAATTAATGGGGCAGATCACTGAGTGTTCTGAGCTGGCGGTTGGAACCGTGAGCACCTCCGGGTAGAAGTGATGTTTCATCTGCCCGTGGCCTGCTGGTCACGTGGTTTTCCTTTCATTTAGTAGAAATTTGCTCAGTCTCGCTGACTCCAGGGCTGCCTTGCCCTCTGTCTTTTCTTTGTCTATAGACCTCATCACCATGTAAGCTTTGATTTTTGTCTTTGCTAAGTCCTGAAACTTAATACAAGAAAATTCTAATACATTTAGCCTGGACTCATACAAACCTACCATTTTGATTCTCCTATGTAACAAGATTGTAACCCCACTGTCTTCTATTACCAAATTAATACCCAAAGCAGGGGGATATAGCTTCCTGCTAGATATAGGGGCTAGAAGCTGAAGCAGGCAGTGGAAACAGGAGCCTGAGCCCTGCAGTTCCCAGACTCCTTGCGTGCGGGACTGGGCGGCAACACCCCAGTCTGGGAACAGGGACTACAGCAACACACCTCAAGCAGGAGAAAGGGGTCTTGGTGAATCCTTTGATGGAAGTCAGTTTTCCACAGCTCTTCCCCATATCTGAAATCTAATGGTATCCCAGCAGATGGCTGCTAAGGTGTTACAGCTGTGACAGCTGACCATGCCAGGGGCATTGTCCTTGGGAGATTGAACAGTTTCTGTTAGCGCTGGTCTTCCTCTGAGTCCATGCTAGTCTGCCTGGCCAGCTACCTGGTCCTGGACTCTGTTCCTGAAGGTAAGTGGAAGTCACACCTGCTATGTCCGAGTCTGGCCCATACAGGACCATAGATGACCTCAATGGACCCTGCTTTTCCATCAGCTGGCAGGAAGGACAGTCTTACAACCATGGGAAGTGAGAGGGGAGTATGAAGGTCCAGTGGCTGCCAGGAAGACTGTGCTGAGTTGAACTACTCGGAGGGTGTTTGCCCTGCTCTATGTTGGGGCCTAGGCTATCTATAAATGTTAGCAAACTGTGTGCTTACATGCATGATTCTGTAAAAACTGTAGTAACGAGATTTAAAATACCTGACCCGGTTAATCAGGGCTAGAAAACCTGTGGCTAAGGTGGTCAGGTCCCGGGAGCAAATCTACTACCTTGATTCTGCCAAACTGACTCCTGGTGTCTTATCAACACACCTGATACCGTGCCCTTTCTGAAATGGCCTTCTTCTGAAGTAGTTGGCCATTAACAAAGAGACACACATGGCTCAAAGTGTAGAGAACCAGCGACTACAGGGTGTTCAGCCCCAAACAGGACATCTATACCACATACACCTTCCCAAGTCTCAGGGTTTATTGTGGAAGAAGAAGGTGTAGGAGGATGGCAAGAGTCAGTGGTGCTGCGTGGGCACAAGAAAACTGTGTTTTCTGAACACAGCTGCCTGCTTGCCCATGGGAGCTCACAGCAGTTGTGGCAGTGTACACAGGACCTATGCAAGCTCAAGCAATCCAGACTTCCAGCCTGGAGGGGGAGGAGAGCAGGAAGTCCCAGCCCAAGCTGAGGAACTCTTGGTGATGGATGGCTGCCAGGAGAGGCAGGGCTAGTTTTTTAAGGGCTCCCCTGGTAGACTGATCATAGTCAGTGAATAGTCACACATCCAGGAGTGAACAAGCAGCACAAACCAGGGATTGATAGCATGCACATGTGTGCACACTCACATGTGTGTGTGCCTGTTTAAAGACACAGAACAGGGAGGGTAAGGGAGGAGATGTGACCTTGAGAGGAGCTGGGAGAAGGATGAATATGACCAAACATACAAGGTTTGAAATTTTCAACGAATTAACAAAAATATTTTAAAATGCTACATATTAAAATACATTTTGAATTTCTGGGAAGCTGCAAGAGGAAGGATAAAGAAATAAAAGTGGAACCAGGGGAGAACCTAATTCAAAGTTACCTGGGCAACAAGCCCCCTCCAGGCTCCAGCTTAGGGACAGTTTTGTCTCTCAATGGAAGCCGGAGAATGGAATTGAGAAACAGAATCAGCAGCTCAGGGAGGTACAATTCACATGAATTGTTCTGACTGACAATTCACGTGCCATCACATAGGAGGTTTTTGTGCCTTGCGACTGGATCCCCATCTTCCTGTACAGATATGCAGATGAGGGTCACACAGCTGGCACACAGACACAGGCTAAGTCACAGATGTGTACTGGAAAGAATATTAGACAAGGAAAGAATTTGTAAATGCATTACCTCACTTTCCAGAATCCCCCTGGTTGCTCCGTCTGTGGCCCAGTGAAATCCCCAGCCGACGACTCCTCTATCCTCAGTCCTCTGGACTCAGCTGTACTGCATGTTGTCTTTGCCCCTTTGGTTTTTTTTTTTTTTGTAGCGGGGGGGGGGACCCGTCACCCAGCTCCCAAATAAATTACACACGGAGCTTATTCTTAGTTGTGAATGTTCGGCCTTAGCTTGGCTTTTTTCTTGCCAACTTTTCCTAACTTAAATTATCCCAATTCCCTTTCACTCCTGGGCTTTTATCTTTCTCTATTTCTGCATACCTTTTTTTCCCTTCTTGCTCCATGACTGGTTGTGTCTCTGGGTAGCTGGCCCATGATGTCCTCCTCTCCTTGTTCTCTTGCTCCTTCTTGTTTGTTAGTTTCCTTCTATTTCTACTCTCTGCCTGCCAGCCCCGCCTATCCTTGCTCCTACCTTGCTATTGGCCATTTATCTCTTTATTAGACTATCAGGTGTTTTAGACAGACACAGTAACACAGCTTCACAGAGTTGAACAAATGCAGCATAAACAAAAGTCACACACCTTTACATCATTAAATGTTCCACAGTATAAACAAAAGTAACACACCTTTACATCATTAAACAAATGTTCCACAGCATAAACAAAAGTCACACACCTGAAAATAACATTCTCCAACACAGCTGCACACACTGGTAACCATTCCCTTTAACTGTTAATCTGTTGCTCTACACATAGGCAGACTCTGTTACACACCTGTATCTTCTCTCCATGACTTTTTGTGTCCTGTGGATGCTGGTGTCCCTCAAGCAAGTTTCAGATCACTCCTGCCTCTGAATAGTCTCCTCCTCTCTGTGACTCTACTCTCTCTTCAACGTCAAACATTGCCGGGTGCCCCACATGGGTCTGACCTAATCACCATACACAAGACACACTCAAAATTCGTGTCACCCAGTCTCTAACTATCATTGCCTACGTTCACATTCTCAAGAATAAAAAGGATGAAAACACCAGAAGAAACAGAGTTTCCAATACACAGAAGTTGGGTGTGGTTTTCATTAGTGGAACCTTGGCAGAGAACTACCCAGCAGCTCCCGCACTTCTGACTCACAAGCTGTGGCTTTGCGGGTTCATTATCTACATTGTGTACTTTGTTTCCAGACAAAAGAACAAAAACAAAGAGTATATTTTATTACTGTGTAGCCAGTATGAACTCATTGGAGAAAAATACAGAACATCTTAAGAAAGAAACATAATTATATTATCAATAGGAACCCCATGGATGTGTTTTTTTTTTCATAGTTCAAGCTGTTTTTCCTTTAACTGTCCTTATGGTTGGTACTTTTGCATTGCAGTTTTTTTTTTGCCTACTTTCCTCTAAGCATCATAATGTCCCACTCTACTACCTATCATTCATAAAGAGAACTTCAATGTTTGTACATAATATTTTATCACACAAATACAAGTTTTTTCTCATTAAGAAATTCTAATCCAAAGGCTCAAAAGTGGTTACATGGGTTTCCATAATATTTAATTTAATATTTAATTACACTTAATTTAATTTCAATGGGTTCATTTTATGAAGTGGAGCCACGGGGCCCAGGTCTCCCTACTTCTGAGTTTCCTTGCTCTTGTTTCCACGCTGATTTCCCACATGATTTCTGCAGTTGTAAGGGGTGTGTCTAAGAGGACCTGTGTCTCTCGCTGCAGTGGAAAATGTTTCACAGTGCCTGCTTAAATTTTATCTTAGCAAATTAAACTAATTCAGCCATGGATCCTAGCCCTTGCCCTGGCTGTTACTCTATTGGATTTTGTCCCATCACTCTTAATAAATGATATGGACTATATTGGAAAGAAATTATCATCTAACAAATGACCTTTTATTTACATGGGAAGAAAATTGGCTTTGTGCCCTCTTGTGCTCCCAGCTTCTCGGTGCAAAGGAAAACCTTGCTGTGACTAATCCAGGCTATGGGGCACTCAGACAATTTCCTCAGCTCTTTATGGGTGATGAGACCTGCTTATGCCAGCTACCTACCAATTTTCTCTGCCATCTATTTTTAGAGATGTCAAAATGTAAGAATGAGGATTGTAGAGATGTGTTTCAGATGGCCCCCTTCTCTCTCTCTCTCTCTCATCTTCACAATTAAAGTACTGTAACATTATCCTGCCACCTAGGGGTATTGACAAAGAAATTTATACATGCAGAGTGCCAAATTCAAAAAGCAGCACACCGGGACCAAATTGCCTAAGCCACACCAGTTATTGTATATTTTCTCATCTGCTTCCTAATATAAGTCATAACTTAAAACTAAATGAGAGTGGTGTCCTGGGACATTTAAGGCTTCCTCTTTTAGGACTAAGAGCATCTAAAAGGCTAACTGGGTGAGGGCTGTGTGGTGACCTACTGGTCCTTGCTGCCTCCCTGCCTCTCAGAGGTCTTTAGCATTGTTTCTCATCTGTGACAGTTGAAGCAGCCAGGGGACAGGTCTCATTTGAAGAACAGTGTTTTGTACACATTTCTCCCTTCCTACGCTGTTCTGTATTTCATATTCATCTTTGATCTATAGCAGCAGGGGAGGGCCAAGCTTGGACACAGTAGAAAGAGAAGTCCTTGCCACACAGAGCAATGATAACTCTCTCCCGTGAGTGGCTTCTTAAGCATCGCTTTGGACTATACTGGCCATGCCTGTAGTCAAGTTTTCCCTGAGCTAGAAAAAACTTCATCACTTTTAAAAAAATTAAGTTTACCAATGTGAGAAATCTGAACTGCAGCCACACAGCAAATGCTCTGTCTTGTGTTCGCCTTGAAGGTTCTAATAGATACAGAATGAACACAATATATAGAATGGATATCTAGATTTTCACTTAAGAAATTTGTTGTTCTTTACCAAGGCAAGCAAATTGAGTATGGTTTGTGAATGTGTAGTGTGGGATTTTTCTCTGTTTTTGCTGGTCCAGGAACCTGGAGCACTGCAGACGGACTGGCAGAGGATTTTTTTTTTTACAAGCTTCTGTCTCTGCATGGAAAACAGACTAATTGATCAGAGAAATCCTCTAAGTCTTGAGAAGACTGGGGGAGGGCCCGATGGATGCTGAGTTGTTCCCTAGGCTCAGAGAGGTGTCCTTATTCTCTGTGACCTCCTATTCCACCGGTCAGGAAAACCAGGCCACGCTTGTTTCCTTCCATTTCCCCTTCTCTGGCAATGCGATGCAAGGACTGGAGTTTTACCTCTCCTGGGCTTTTTTCCACGGTGACAGTTCTCTGCTAACTGCATAGAAGGGTCCCTAATTACGCCTCTCCACCCTGGGGCATCGGGTGAGGTGGAGGGAGCCATGTAAATGTCAGGCCTTTCTACTCTCATTATGGCCTGCCTCTGTCCAAGCCCACTGTTGTCGGAAGGGCGGGGCTTTCTCTTCTCCATCCTCGTTTATTCCACTGCTGTTTGGAGGGCAGAGGAAAAGGCTATCTGCCGTGGTTTGCTCTGTGCACTGTTTGGATTCGGAACTCACTGACGAGAGCAATGAATTAGCCATGTAGCCCACTACACACACACACTGACCCAAAAATAGGTGCAGGACGGGGCCAGAGACCCTCACGGCAATATGACTGAGTTCTGTCCCAGACCAGAAGGACACCTCATGATATCATGACTAAGGCAAAATAGACAGAGACATAGGAAACCCTCTTGGTTTGGATTTTTTATTGGAAGGTGATTTATGTTTGTTTTGGTGTTGTTCTTGTTCTAGGTAGGAAGTTATGATAATAGCACTTTCAACGTAAAGTTCTCTGACACCCAGGATCAAGATCAGTAAGTGTTGGTGGGCCAGCTAGGAAAGAGATGGGGGCAGGAACTGCACAGCAGTGACTCTGGGGAGGTGTCTTGGTTAGGGTTTCTATTTCTGTGAAGAGACACCATGCCCACAGCAACTCTTATAAAGAGAAAACTTAATCATGGTGGCTGACTTACAGTTTCAGAGGCTCAGTCCATTATCGTCATGGTGGGGCATGGTGGCGTACAGACAGACGTGGTGCTGGAGCTGGAAGTCTTATATCTTGATGGGCAGGCAACAGGAAGTGGTCCATCTGACTGGGCATGACTTGAGCAAAGGAGACCTTAGAGTCGAACTCCACAGTGACACACTTCCTCAACAGGCTATACTTCTTAACAGTGCCAGTCCTTTTGGGGGTCACTCCTTTCGGGGACCACTTTCTTTCAAACCACTACAGGTGGGAACCGAAGATCAGTGACTCTGCTGAGAGCTCTTAGCAAGCTTTCTTGGTTTCATTCTTTGCTCTGCAAGTTTACTCAACAATAGTAGTGCTCTATGTTTCCTTGTACCCTCTGCCTCTTCTGCCGTAGCCCACAGACATTCTCTGAGTCTGTCTTAATATTCAAACTAAGAACAGATTTGAGATAGCTAAAATTTTTAGTGTTTTGTCGTAAAAGTATGTTAAATGTTCAGGAATACTGATGGCAATTTACAGAAAAAAAGGTGTTCAAATTATGAAAGTGATAGAGATTAGCCTATATGTAACTTAATTTTCCTATAGAAAAATTTATTTTCTTTTTCAGATAATGAGTAACTGACTATTTTTTATATTCTAGCAAAATTTTCGAAAGTTAGGGACAAAAATACATATTTTAAATAAATCATCTTGCAGATAACCAATTGATAAGTTTCTGAGAAGACACCAGGCCCTAGATTCCCTAGATAGCTTGCATTGGTAGGATGATGTATAAAATAATTCCCCCAAATCAAAGATGCTGAGCTAAATGGAGTTCAAGCTGACTGTGCCCAAAGGAGAGGCTTGTGACTTATCATATGACCCAGTTACAGGCAAGTGTACCAACGTTACAAAACACAGAGACTGTCCTGCTTTCTTCCAAATGTTCTAAAGCAAACGGAAGATTCCTTGGGAATCATTGAGGGCGCCTACGTGTGCTGCGAGGGAAACTGGGAAGACAGACCAGATTCTTTATATGCCCTGTTGGATGGACATAGCCTGCACACTGGAAGGCTGAGCCTTGCTGAACTTCAAGCATGTGCTTCTGAAACCCTGGCCAGGAGAGGGCAGTGTGAAGGGTCTTTCCTGCCCCTGGGCACACTTACTGCCTCCTGGACAGTGTTGTAGGAATAAATGCCTGCAGGGCTGATGCACTTATTCATGTCTTTCGTAAAATAAAATGTAAACTTTGAACCGCTTTAAAGAAAGACATTTTTGTTCGTTTGCTTTTTCTTCTGTGGGTGTGATTGTAGGTAGTACATGCGTGTGTGTGTGTGCTTGTGGGTGGTACATGCATGTGTGTGCTTGTGGGTGGTACATGCAACGGTGTGTGGATGCCCACAGAGGCCAGCAGAGAGCATTGAGTTATAGGAGGCTATGAGCTGCCGGCCTGGGTGCTGGGAACCAGACTTTTAACCTCTACAAGGGTAGTACATGCTCCAAACAACTGAACCACCTCTCAAGGTTCTTGGGGCACTTTTTGATGGAAGACAAATGTACCAGAGATATTATTCTCTGATTAAAATCTGAACTGACAATTCTGTGAAAAGCCCCTTGGCTAGCTGAAAATGTTTATGAAAGGAATTTTCAGAAGACTAAAATAGGCAAAGCAAGGCCTATTTGGACCATTTTGTCTTAACTCATGTGTGTGTGCTTGTCTGTCTGTCTGCAAGTGTGTGTGTCTGTCTGTGTGTCTGTGTGAATGTGTGTGTCTACGTGTGTGTGTGCCTCTGAGAATCTCAATGACTATTGGACTAGAATAGAAACCAGAAAGCAAACTGCATATTTGAGACATGGTTGTGCTGTAGGAGAATAATTACACTCATTCACATGATGAAGAGGAGAAAGGAAGGGGTGGGGAGGACATGCAGGCTGCACGGTGCTACAGCAGCTCCCTATAGGAGAGAGAGCCAGGGACAGAAAGAGGAGGGAAGACTGGACTAAAAAGAGGCAAAAGGAAAGTGTTAATAAACACTTCACAAGGTGGTTAAGCACAGGGGTTTCCTGATTACAAATGAAAACAAAAGACTGATGTGTGACTTCTCATGCCAGACAGAAAGGGTTAGACCATAGCCCACATTCACACTGCCCTCAAGTTGGGTGCTGACATTGAAAGCAGACATGACATCTTGATAATAAAACCTCAGACACAGACACACTCTGTGTTACAACTGTGATCAGAGCTGGGCATATGCCATCTTCATGTGTAGATGCACATGTGTGTGGACATATGTGTGAGCATGTTGTTCATGTATGTCAAGCCCTAACAATTTCAGATCGTCTTCCATATAAAAATCCAATAAGCATAGAAATGATACATATGAGTGTCATATATAAAAATAGGTACATGTTTAAAATATTGCTTAAAGTTTTCTTCTCTCTTCTGTCTCTCTGTCTTTGTGTATGTGTGCACATGCACATACCAGGTACCAGGTAAGATCAGAAAAGGGTGCTGGGTTCCCTGGGGCTGGAGCTTTAAGCCGTTGTGAGACACCTGACCTTGGTGCTCGGAGCCAAACACAGGTCCTCAAGAACAGCAATCCCCCTGAACTGCTGAGCCACTGCTCCACCCCGAAGTGTTGTATAAAGTACTCTTGAAGAATAACTTTCTGATCACTTTCTCATCTGCTATCCATTTCACAGTTGTTATTGGAGGCTTATTGTGTCGTTTTCTTCTCTATGAATGCAAGATTATCCAGTTCAGGGACTACGCATAGCCACATCTTAGACTTTCTGGTTCAGTGCTTCCCACACAGTGGGTACCAGATAAACACCAGCCAAATGCAATTCAGTTGGCATTTACTGCAAGACATTGTAATTCTTTGTTCCTTTTGTGGCTGGAATTTACGGGAAGCCTTGTTTTGCAGGTTTGGTGTTAATGAGAATTCTGGACCATCTGCAACAATCAGTTAAATCCACATTCAAATTCACTTTTCCTCCAAGTGTCAGTCACATAGGAGAGGAAACAGCCAAATTGACCGGAGAGCTTTCTGAATGTTCTGGGATGCCGTGAACAATCAGACAGTGCAGCAGAGTGACGAGAGATGAGCCATATTTGAGGAAGAAGAGACAGACAGTCTCCAAAAGGTGAGTGAGTCTTGACTTCAGATGCAGATTAGAAGTCAAACATAAACACGGATGGCACCTTTGGCCAAACAGCCATCCGCAAGAGGTCATCACTAGCAACCAGCACCATCCCCTGCAGCGGTGCTCAGTCTGTGGAAGAAACAGCTTTTCTTCTACTCTGGAAGAAAAGATGAAGATCTTCTTCTTCATGCTCACACAGATGAAGATCTCCAGTGTTTCCTTTCAGAGTGGCACTCCTTAGGAACGCAAATGCAGTGTAGTGGCGTGTCCTCTCTCAGGTCATAGTTTATCTATGAACTAGATAAAGGCACTTCCAGACCTCATTGGTCCAGGCTCGTCTTGAGGCAAGCCCCAGCTCTCAGGATGAGAAATGCTGAACTTCTCTCACCTCTGTTTGATTTCCAAGTCAAGCAGGGTTTATGTGTAAACCCTCTGGCATCAGGCTGATGTACAGGGGCTCTGCCTACCCTGAGAGTTAAGTCAAGGCAGCTTTTTAAATTGACTGGACCACCAGAATAGGGCATGTGTGTATGTGTGTGTGTGTGTATGTATTTGCGTGTGTGCATTTGAGAGCCTCTATCTGGGGCTTCTGTTGGGAACCCTTAGCACCTATCCCGGAAAGAGAGATGCATACAATTGGTGTACTTCACTGTCAAACTGATGTCAACAAACCCCAAAGCTCAAATTAAAAAAAAAGAAATCAAAAATGATAAAGTGACTTTTGAAAAAGAATATTAACCTTTGATAGTCCTCGCCCAATTCCGTCTGTCTTGGGTAGGATTCCAGGTGAGATCCTGGCAGGAGGGATCCGAGGATAAAGACAACAAGGGAAACGATGAGATGAGGATGTCCATCCATATGCTAGCTCAGGGGACAATGTGAAAGAAGGGGGAAAGGTACCGTCTGTCCCAATAGAGCATCTAGAATGGTTTATAGAGCAGTGACATCACCAGGAGACAGGAGAAGGGCTGTTAGGGTGCATAGCTAAGCTCAAGTGAGTGCTGCCCATGAATGCCGCCAGAAGCCCTCTCAACAGTAGACACTTGCCCTGTGCATATCCTAGACCATGCTGGAAGGCGAATGATAGAATGGTGGCCATGACCTTTGTGAATCAGCTGGAAGGAGGAACTCTGAGCCTCCAGTTTGCTGGTCTCTGTGGGCCCCGAGGCGCAGGAACTGTTGTTTTCCTTTTGCCTGCATTTGGTCGCATGCTTTATTACCCAGCAGAACTATTTGACAGTCTGACCCCTGAGGATAAATCTTGGCTCACTATCTACTGGCACTGGAAAACAGAGACCAGACCCCAGTGCACCGCGAAGGTTCAGCAGCACCCATAGAGGACAGAATTCAGGACTCTTGCAGTGAAGTCCTCACAACCAGCTTTTAGGAATCCCTTCCTGCCAGCTAACTCAGGTTCAAACTGGTATTTGCTGGTCAAGTACCCACTGCTTCCAACACAGACAGGACTGCTGGTAGACCCCTAATAAACTGTTAGGAAAGTCTATGATTCAATTCGGTTGTCTGGTGTCTAAATCCATGCTCTGAGGAGAACCGTAGCCCAACTCCATGTTATGGAACTTAGATGATCGAACAGAAGTGTGCAATGGGTGTGTATAGTGCAAGGACCAGTATCTGAGATTTGATGTTATTACCGGTGAACGGGGACAGTGACAGTTTGGGGAGCTCGGATAATGTGTCGTTCCCTCTAAAATCAGAGCTCACACCTGATGTGGAGCAGCAGGGTGAACGGCTTCACGCATGGTGAACCCTCTCCTGCGGTTTTCAAGTTAATATCAAAACTTTGGGCTTAGAAGAAACATATCGGATGTGAAAATTTCTTTAATTAGTTAAAAATGTTCTCTTTAATGGGAGAGATACTATTAAATAGCCTCTTTCAGGGTCTCATTTTATCATAAATCAAAATAAACTTTACATGTCACAATGTTTTCAGAAACTGACTTTGTGGGAGATGTTTTGCAAATGTTCCCAGCAGAGCATTTGTGGGAAGTAGAGGCCAGCGTCTCAACAACTGGCTTTCCCTGGGGGAAAAGTGAGTAGGTTTTGTCTTGATCTCTCCACCCCTGTCTTAAAGTAGCTACAGATAGCCAGGCTGCTTTCACATGAAGTTTTCAGGGATTAATGGCATTCATTGGCCTTGCCTGCAGTGCCGACCCCTTCCCAAACCCCTAGCTGAGTCTTGATGAACCCGCCCACCCTGTATCCATGTTCCCTGCTGACAGAAAAGCAGGCAACACCTCAGGAAGCATAGGGAACACTTCAAAAGTGGGGGCATCCTACCATCGCGTACAAAGAATGTGTGCTTTACGTTTTCTGTGAACAATCATTGACACGGTCACAGCCTAATTACACTTAGAAAAAAGCACAGGCCGTTTCTCCAAGCTGATTCTGACGATGGCTGTCTGTGAGGTGCCCTGACCCTGTTAGCAACCAACACGGATATTTCATAGTCAGCAGACTACAATAAGACAGGCAGAACACTGAACCCGGAGGTGTGTAGGAACAGGAATAGCTGCTCTCAAGGCCAGGCCAGTTTAGAGCCCACTGCTCAAATTATCTATCAGAAGGATGGCTTAAATTCCACCCAGGTCTGCATATCAGATGCATTCTGACAGATGGCATGATTATACTAAGTCATTATCTATGGCCACATTGCCTCGTAGCCAGACAGGGAGGGCAAGGCTTGCTTAAGTTTTTCTTCCCATTAGCTAAGTGGAAAGCAAGCGTTTTGTTTCTTCCCACTCTGGTTAACTGTTCATTGGTGGAGGGAAGTGGATGGGGGAGGCAGCCCTGGACATGCTGTGACCCACTTAAGCAACCCAAAGCTGCATTTCGAATGCTTTCGGAAGCTCACAGTGTGGCTGTCCTGCACACCAGCACAGCCCCTAACATGTGCGCAGTTGCTTGAAGTGACGCAGCTGGAGTAAGCAGGGGGCAGCTAAGCTCTTCCTCCAAGAGAAACTGCGGCACCCTGGGAGCCCTCAAGCATCCTGAACAAAGACTCACTCCTTGGCTGGCTCCACTGAGGGTGCAAAGCTGCCGCTTCCCAGCAGCCTGCAGCAGCAGGTGGCAGCATTGTCAAGGCCTGCAGCTGGGCTGCGCTGAGAGTCCATCCCGTAGGGGTGGAGGGGACTTCGACCAATTGTGAATTCATTGTCACTTCCTCTAGGATTCTATTGTCTGCCTGTGACCAAATCTAGCAATTAGCCTCACCGAGCCTTCGGCTGACTTGTCTGAATTAGAGCCAATCTGCCCTTTGACTGCCTGCCTCAGCCTGAATTCCTTCACCTTGAATTTGCCAGATGGAGGTATGGAGGTCTTGAGACCACACAGGAAAAAAAAAAAACACTATGACAGAGCTCATGGGTTAAAAAAACAAAATCCAACAGTAATGATAACAGCAGCCACAGTCAGACAGACCAACAGCAACACAGAGTGATGTAAAAGGGAGAGTTTGGGAGCAAAACAGGCAGTAAATGTAATGTCTTCTTTTAACGGACCTCAAGCACCATATAGTCAGGGAAAAGATTCTCCCTCAGTAATCAACCCACCTAGCGGCCTATGCGGTAAGCGCCTGGAGTTCTCACAGGTCACAAGAAGGAGTTTCCAGGATGCAGGGCTTTGCAGAAACAAAATCTATTCCAAAGACGGCAAAACGAGGGGAAACACGGTCCAGTTTCCCTGGCCCTGATCTGGAGACACAGGGGCAACACTACCAAGGCAATCAGGAGAGGTGACAGCCCACCCTTACTTACACTCACCTGTGCCAAGGGAGGGGCTGAGCAGCCCTGGGCTGAAGGCAGACTGCTTTACCACTAGTGAGGGCCCAATTAGGCTCCACAGTCTCATTGCGATTGTGACATGAAATGATTCTCTTTCTTTCCCATGGTTTTACTGCTGTGTAATGCACATAGGACATCCCTGTCCTGATTAGACTCTCCCTGGATTGACAGCCCGGTCATTTGCACATTTTCTCTCCCCCTTTCTGGACACACACACACATGCACACATCCCTTTGCCCTCTCAGCCTGAGTAAATTAGTAGTGATTGCTTATATACACTCAATAGTTTGCAAGGGAACGCCTTCCATTAGGGACACATCCGCTGCCACAGTGGAGGCCAAAGCTGACATGCATAGCGGTAGGTGTGAGTTCTGTTTAAAATGACGCCCGGGTGAAGAGCCGGGACTCATTAAATTGGGCAGAGTTTCTCATTAAATGTGCAGATTGACAGTCAATGCTAACTGTCATTTGTAGCTTCCTTACAGTCTCCCAACCCAATAATATATACAGATATATGTACACACACACACATATATAAATACGTGTGTATGTATATGTATAAACATATATATTTTGCAATATATACATTGCAAGGTGATGTTATATTTATATTAAACTATGAAACGATGGCTATTTTGTGATAAGTAGTTGCATCATTGTGTGAACCAGACTGTTGTTTGTTCCTGGACTTGCATAGCTATACCCAGACAGGAGACACATGCCTTTGCAGCTTGAGTCAAATTTATAGGTGAAATGGGTAGACCGTGCATTCTACCTGAGACATAGTTAGATGTTTATTACATAGAAAGTCACAGCCAAGGCTTTGTAGAATTTTAGCATTTAATCTATGTATGTATTTCACTTTAGCTACACCTAATAACTCCTTTATGGAAATTTTTTCTTAATATCATTGGGGAGAGAGGGTCAAAAAATTAACATGTCTTCGTTCTTGGAAAAGTGAGTTGATGGAGGAAAAGGACACACTCATTACAAAAATACCATTTCTCCTCAAAGATCTGAGGCCCCTAGGTGACACTTCTTTGCATCTTAACATAAAATATGTAATGTAGAACCTTCTGGTATTAGCAGATAGCGCCAGGGTACTCTGCCCTGGGCAGTTTGCAAAGATGCAAGATACTCAACGCTTGTGGGAATGCAAAGAAAATATTTCTCTCTGTATAAATAAAGGGCCCTGATCACCAGTGAGCAAATACTCTGGAAGGCACTGTCAATTTGACATGCCATCTCCAAGCAGAAGTATTTTTCTGAATTAAAAAAAAAGAAGTTGCGCACATAGCAAGGTGTAAGTACATATTTACATATTCAGAAATGTATGAGAAAGTTGGGGAAACTGCAGGAACTCTTCTTCAAAAACAGAGTCTTCCAGGGAGGTACCCAAGGACCTGTTCATTACTTAGAGGTCTGTGACTAGGAAAAGGCTTGTGCCAATCCATACCCTGCTGGGATTGAGGGCTCAGGTATTCACTTCCAGGAGTGTGCTCTTTATTAGAAGAAGCTGTGAGCAAGCGGGTGCTCCTCTCTGCCGAGCATCCTGCCCTCCCCTTGTCAGCTCTGTGGCAGAAGCATTTGCAGCTGACAAAGCGCTGATCTCCAGCTCTCAGCCCCTTCCCTGCACTCTGGCAGGAGCTTAGATTGCTCTTAAGGTAGATCCTCTAAGGCCCCCTTAGCAACTGCGAATCTGAAAGCAGTTTGTCTGAAAGCTTTTCTTCGTTCTTTTTCTTCTCACCCTTTCACGGGGAGAAGGCATTTCAGAAGGTTGCTTTGTACCCTTTGTGTGTAAATAGAGAGAGATCCAGAGCCGAGAGAGGAGCCGCAGAGACAGATGGAGACATGCAGTGGTGTGCCAGTTCCTGGTGTCACTTGCTGTCTGATTCGCACGTCTACCCTGTCTCGTCCCCTAGGGCAGGGAGACGTATTATGCCGTTTTTTTGTATACTACTGACTACCCTTGTGAAGCGCTTTAAAAAATAAATGATTAATAATTTCTGAAAAAAAATATTCACCTTTGTCCTTGGATCTTAAAGTTTTACTTGAATGGTTTTTCTGAGTAGAACATGTGCAGTCTTAAATCAATGCTATCTGCTTGATCTTACATTCATAATTCTATAAGTCAAGCCAAGATCAAAAACAATAGGCGCCTTCAGCTATCTCAAATGTTTTGAATTCATATGCTATGAAAGAACCCAGAATATCTAAAAGTATGTACGACAAGGGAACTTGGCAAAAAAATAATTATTTAGAAGGATATGATGAAATCAATGAAAGATCTTTCAGTTTTATTAAAAAGGATTTTTTGAAAATAAAATTGCCTCAGGAATTTCTCATGGTTTTGCTTTGGAATATAGTTCACAAGAAAAGGTTAGAGAGGAAATTAAGTAAATTCTGTGCAGAGTTTCATTAAACATTGTAATTTTTTAAAGTTTATGTTGTCCAATAAGATTGAGACTGGGATATATTATAATAGTGTTGCTTTTAGCTAGTGGGAAGGATAGCTCGTTCAACAGTGTTGGTAAAGCTGCTATTGACCTTAAAATCCTTAAATGACAAAAATGCTAAAACCGTTAGAATTCTGCTTATGTATTCTAAAAATTGTGACAAATTAAGCTAGAGATTACTGTGTTGTGTGCACACAACGTCCCAGAGTTTAGAAAACAAACAACTCACTTTTAAATTACATGCAAACATCCCCCAGTGTCATTGGAAATGGAAATATCTTCTTGATTGGGTTATAATTTAAAACCATCGTATAAAACTTTATGGAGAGTAGATAATGTAGTGCTTCAGGGTAAATTTATAGCAGTATAGGTTTATATTAAAATATAAAAGGGCTTAAGTAAACAGGTAAAATTCTTTCATTAAAAATTAGATGATAAAGGAAATTATATTTAAGTCACATGGGAAGAAAAAAAACAGTATTTAATATTGCAAATAATTAGAAATAAATGCAATAAACAAATGAAGAAGAAGAACAATCACTGGAATCAAAGTAGATTATCCTTAAAAGAGCAGTGAATATAATTAACCTAAAACCAGACCAATTCAGAAAAACAGATAAAGACATTGTTACTGTTGTCAAGGCAGGGTGTGCTCCTTCAGGGAGCATCACTGAAGACATGGCTGAAAAGTAGGTGAAGCACTCAGACAGGTTACCAGGTTACAGACACATACAAAGTATCCAGTCTCGTTGAAGGGGAAACAAATTATATGGATAGTATAGTTTATTAAGTGTATATGTATTTAGTTCTGCCTCTTCCCTGTACTTTGTCATGAGTCAGAACATCCTTTTGGGCAGTGCTCTGGCCAAAAAGTACTGCCTGAGAAGCCTTTCTCATCTTTCCATCCTCATCCTTCCCTAGGAGAGCTTATTTCGGAGGGATGCTTTGTCCTCGTTGTGTATAAACATAGAGAGATACAGAACAGAGAGAGCAGAAAAGGGAAGCCAAGTGTAAGCTCATCTTCAACTTGACACAGTCTACAAGGAACACTCTGGCTCCAGGGGCCTCACTGGAAATTTTTGTCAAAGTGTTGCTAAGGAAGCAACCACCTCTTGCAGAATACAAGATGAAGATCATTTTCCAGACTATCGCAAGAGTTGAGCAGCATAACTATACACAGATATTAATCACAGGCCTATAGTCCGCACAAAGATATCACTGAAAGTTTCACAAAATCCGAGCAAGTCCAACCGTACCTTCATAAACCATGTATGAAATTATAATGGCCCAAAGGACACAAGCCTCCTACCACATGTTAAATCATCAGTATGTTCCTCTATGTCATTAAAACAGAGGTAAAACATTTTATCTTCAAAAGTGGAGGGAAAACACTGACAAGAAACCAACAGCCATCCCAAACTAAAACTCAGTAACTTAGCAAAAGAGGAGTCTGTTTCACAGGGAACCTGTAGCTGGCAGCACATCTACACACTGGTGTAGGCTGGAGGATTTCACCTAACATGGACATCAAGCAGGGTTCCTCCTCAGACCTACGATTCAACTCATTATCTGTATGATAGTCTGTTGCTACACACTGCCACAGGCTTGGGAACTCAAAGTCACCTGCTATTGGCTTCTTTTGTATCTGTAGGCCAGAGTGTGACAGCAAGGTTCCCACACACTGCTTCCACCTGGAGTCATGGGAGGAACATCTTTCTGGTTATTCGGTGACTTGACAGGAAGCAGCTGTGGGTGGGACTGGAGGATCCAGTGGTTCCCTGGATGTACTTCAAGGACTGCTCACACATGACCGGAAGGCCGACTGCATTTCTCCACCACTGTGCTCCAAATTCAAAGCCACAAATGCTCATCCTTGTTGCTCTTGCAGGTTAGCCCATTCTCTTCTTTCTTATCATCACCACACTTAATGAGTTCTCTTATTTCCAATCTCCTGTGTAATTAGATTAGATTTGTGTGATTAATCTGGGATAATGCCATGACTCAAATCCTTTATCATTCTGTTTTTATTTCATTCTGTTCTTTTGTTTTGAGACAGGGTCTAAAGGTTTGCCTGACACTCACAGTGTAGCTCAAGTTGACCTAAAACTCATGATCTCAGCCTACAGAGTGTTGGAATGATTAATGAACACTGCCTGGCTTCAAAGTCTGTATTCCAAATAAAACATTCATACATTCATAGGCTCTGGAGGTTAGGGGTGTACCACCTTTGGGTGGATTGTAGTTGTGGTATCATTTTGTCTACTACTCATTAAGCATACCTAAAATTAAAAGGAAGAAATAAAATGTTCCTCATTGACAGACTAGAAGACCATCTGGACATGCGAAGCTTGGATTAGATAGAATTGCGAGTTTGATGATCTCTCTTAGAAAGCTGTATTTAAAGCAGTCAACTGTGTTTTCTATGCCATCAAAACATGATTAGACTCTGAGTTTTTTTTTTTTGCAGGAAGGAGAGTCAATATAGTTAAACCAAAGAGTTAAAATGATGATTGACCTAAAAAAAAATTGCTTAAACAAAATTATGGACTTTCGGGCTGGCGAGAGAGGTAAAGCACTCAGGTACAATCCTGAGGAACAGTGTATGGATCACCAGAACTGAAGTAAACACTGGGTGGGCAGATTGATCTGCCTTTAGTCTTAGCTCTCAAGAGGCAGAGATGGCATCCCGGGGTAGGCAGACTATCTAGACTAGTCACATCAACAAGCTCTACAATCAGGTAAGAGCCCTTGCTTCAGCATATGACATGTAAAGACTAAATAGCATCACAAAACCTTTTCAAATGTATTTTTTAATGTGCTAATGGTGATCAATTTTAAATTATTCACAAAGACTCACATTTATGCTCTTTAGTAGGAAGTACTGAAGCCAAGAAGATTGCAGGAAGAATAAAAACACAAAGAGCAAAGTTAGACACAAGCCAGAATAAGAACAAAAATACATAGAGATAATTTTCTATCAGACTAAACAAGAAATCATTTAGGTAAACCATTAAGCCAGACCAGAAAATGCCAAAAAATGAAATGTTAAGCATGGTAGGGATGGGACTCTGGTGAGATTGAAAGGAGCAGCATTGCTCAGAGGAAGAGAAGAATCGGGCTGGAGTAGCTTCGGTCCATTCTCTTTGGCCCATAACTCAATGAAGAACATTGGCCATATGTAGACAAAGGCCTGGTGAAGGAAGGTCCCAGAGAGGCTTCCTGGTTCACTGAGGCAGCCCAGGAGTTGGGCATCAACAGAAAGGCTGCTTGTATCCACTGCTGCATATAGTCTGGCTTTAGACAGAGATGGGCATGTTTTATCAATTAAGACATGCCCATCTGTTCCTGATTTATTAATTTTTCTAAAATCATGAATGGTTGCTGAATGTTTCCAAATGCCTGTCAACATCTATGGAGATGAGCCTAAAGTGTTTTCTTTAGATCTTTTAATGCTATGGATTAAATCAATATATTTCCTGAAAATCAACTCTATTTGTATCTGGAATAAGCCTCAGTTACTATTAAGTGATTAGGTTTTTAATGTGCATTCTGGTATATTTACTCAGTTTCTACTTCTATTTAGAATTTACAGTAATCTTTGCAATGAAACAAGCCGATGTGTTTGGATAAGAAATCATGATGTGAATACCATTATCCTCACTCGTCAAGTTTGCGTAACAAGGGCGATGCAGTCAGATACCAGAGAAACAGAAAAGATAATTCATTACCCTACAGGGGTGTCATTTAAAGGCGTAATAAAGAAATGCCACAATACAGAGTCAGCCAATTTCCACAGGGGAAATTTCCCCACCTCAACTCCAAATATAAAATCAAGAATAATTTTGAGAGGAAATAAGCAACATCTCTTTGGATGAACTTTCCGGGACTGTTGGAAATCAGAAAAGCAGGAGCACAGGAAGAGACAACCAAACCCCCAGGACAGACTCAAAATCAAAGACCTTAAGAGAGCCAGAAAGCCTGGTGTGGAGGAACAGGCTAGCAATCCCAGCAATTGAGCGAGAGGGGCAAGAAGACCAGGCATTCAAGGCCAACCTTGGTTCATAGAATAGCCTGGGCTACATGAGAGGCTGCCACAATGAGAACAAAAGCCCATAGATATTCTAGGAATTAAAGGCATTGATTCTGAGTCTGACATGGATGCTTATGAAACATCACACACACACACACACACACAGTAGTTTATTGGTTTGTGTCCCAGGGGTGTATTTTTCCCTGGCCTCTTCTTTTTAGTAGCTCTGTCTTCTTCCCAGCTGCCAATGGCTATCAAGATGAGATCTGACAAGCCACACCTTACCCACCAATATGGAAGGAGATTTCTAATCCATGACCTGAAACTAACATTGCATCCATTAACTTGTTTCCATTGGGTGATTGGTCACTGTGATAAGATACATCTTGTTCCCATGCTTGATGATCCAATCTTGGTTGAAGTAGCAGGGAAGAAGATGGCCAATCCTAAAGGAAACGACTACAGCTACCAGGACTAGAAAATCTTAGAAACATTGAATTAGCAGTTCCACCCCCTAGCATTAATCCTAGTCATGTCTTTATATAACTTCCAAACCCAGAATAGATTTGATTCTATCCCATGGCGTTTTATAATGAAAATCAGACCAACTCAAGTATCTAGCAATAGAGTTCATGGAGTAATTATATCATTGACAGTATGTGTATGTGGAATATATATGCATGTGTGTGTGCTTTGTACGAGTGTGTATATGTGAGTATGTGTGTGTATTTGTGTATTTATGAGTATGTGTGTATGTGTAGGTATGTATTTCTGCAAGCATATAGTGTTTGTGCATATATGTGTATTTACGTATATGTGTGCATGTATGTGTGTGTATATGTGTACAACAGAGCAAACAAAATGACAACAACAAAAGTCAGTGCAAAGATATAACATGCTTACAAGTAGCAGAACCATAATGTTAACGTGTCCATGTCAGCAACAGTCAAAGAAAAGCCTTGGACTTTTTTCATAAAGTGTCTTTTGGGTATATACCCAACAGAGGTATTGCTGGATCTTGAGGTAGTTTGTTTCCTAGTTTGGACGGCAGGGGGATGGCTCAGCCATTAAAGGCTAGGCTCACAACTAGAAATAATTTGTTTTAAAGTGATTTGGATTGGCTCCTTTCTGCTCCATGGTGGTGTACATGTTTCATCTTCTACTCTGCCATTTGAAACTTTAGGAGACGAATCATGAAAAGAGACCAATCTGAGCCCTCAGTGCCTGAGAGGAGCGAGCTAGAGGCTGACCCCTCCTCAGAAAGGGAGCAACCCAGCCCTGGTGAGGCATGTCCCCCACAGGGCCTTCTCTCCCCGCCATACTTCCTTTTCTGCACAGCAGACTCATTTAGAGGATAAAATGGGATTAAACAATGGAATGTATAAAAAAGGGCCAGATATATGGAAGGAAGATCATGCAGAATTCATTACAGAGAGCTTAAGGCCTGTTTGTATACATTCTATACCAATTTCTATATAGGCCTATGCTTGCTGACAACACAAATTAGACACACAGAGAAAAGGAGGAACATGGATAAGGAGAGACAGAGAGAGAGAGAGAGAGAGAGAGAGAGAGAGAGAAAGAGAGAGAGAGAGGAATTATATTGATTGCTTGTCCTTGTCCTGGACCTCTGCTGACTGGGATAAAGTAAGCATCCCCGCAGGTGTGT